>PVIR01000465.1:0-54458 GCA_004026965.1 Petromus typicus
TGTTCAACAAGTCTTTCCCTAAGCCAGTGTCTTCAAGAGTTTTACCTAACCTGTTTTGTAGTAGGTTTAGAGTGTCTGTTTTAATATTTAGGTCTCTTATCCACTTTGATTTTAGCTTGGTACACGGTGAAAGAGTTAGATCTAGTTTTAGTCTTTGGCAGGCTAAAGCCCAGTTTTTCCAGCATCATTTGTTAAAGAGGCTATCTTTCCGCTCCTTGCTGTTTTTAAGGCTTTCTCCGTCCCATAAACGATCTCTGCATTGCTCTACTATGCCACCACACCTCAGAGCCAGCTGACTGGGAACTGAAATCTTTATAAAGTGTGGCAAAATAAACCTTTTCTCCTTTAAGTTTAAGCATTGGGTAGTTTGTCTCTGCAATAAGAAAAGTGCCAATCACAATATTCATCTTATGCCATCTTTTCCTTTCTCTTTTTTTCATCTTTCTTTTCTTCCCTCTCTACCTTTCTCCTTTCTTGCCTCCTGTACCTTCCTTTCTTCTTTCCTTTTCTCTGTTTTTTGTTTCTTTTTTTTTGGTTTTGTTTCCTAATACGCAGGCATCACTATTCTGGCTTTATGTCAAGGTGTTGTTAATAATTTTCTGTCCAAATCATCCATCCAAATAGTGATTAAGAAATGATTTGAAATGTAAAACCAAAAACTTTTAAAGTTCTTGCAATAATTGGGAACTTCTAAAATTCATTTTTAATAATATCACTGATATCTACTGAAACAATGAATCAGAATTTCCGTTGGACTGCAGTTAATATTAAAATGGATCTCAATCTGCTACAATGTGGCACTTGAAATTAACTGTTGCCATAAACTCAGATGACTGTCATCTTTTCTGTAGTATTCGTGCACATGTGATATAATTTTATCCTGTTGCTACTGATGAAATGGAGATGTCACTGATATCTGTTTATAAATCTTGACATCCTCCATGTTTTTACACGAAAACTCATTTCAGATCATCCCCACTATTACAGCAGCCTCCATCTTGAATTGCTTTTCATTTATCCCATTTACATCTTTACAGTTTATCAGTGTGTGCATATGAGCAGTAGAAGAAGCAAATATGACTATATTTTTTCATAAAACTTTGATCATCAATCAGTCTGCATATTGAACTTTTCTTAGCTTGTGGTGACTTAAAGGGCGGTTTAAGGAACTTCAAAAAAAGGAAGTACTAAAAGTATAATTTCAAGTTCAAAAAACATAATGTTAAATATTACCCAGTTTTATTTAGCTCTTAAAGTCATTGCCATTTGAAAAGTATCTAATAATTGGTTCAGTGATTCTTACAAATAAAGTGCTAAGAAAATTTTCAAAAGGAAAAGGGAAGGGAAAGGTAGGAGAAAGTGAAAACAAGAAAGAAAAAATGATATTAAGAAAAAAATGAGAAACAAAGGTGGGTTGGGGAGTTGTAGGCAGGACAGGGGAATGGGAAAAATGAGAGTCACGGTGTGTCATGTACAGGTACACATTCTAAATGCTTTATGTGATCATATTGTATATATAAAATGTACCAATAAAATCTATTTTTGAAAATCCCAAAATAACTCCAAAGAGCTGATTCAAATCAATTTACTTGTTGCCTATGTGCTAAGCTGTCCTAAAGTGCTCATCACATAAAAGTAGGTTTAAATAACCCTGTTCATGTCATGCCTTTTTCCTAAATTGGATTTTAATAGTAGAGATATAGGCTGGGTTCCTGCTGTGTAAGGGTACAGATCTTATGTATTAATTTATGAATAATAGTGAACTTGAAGTATAAGATAAACAAGTGCAGTACAAATGCAGACATACATACATACTTTTTGGTACTACAGCCGAGTGTTGTAGCACACTCCTAGCGTTCTGGGAGATGGAGGCAAGTGGATCACAAGATTGAATCTGGCCTGAGCAAATTAGCATCTTAGCAATTCTTGGTTTATTCCCCAAGAGGAATGTAAATCATATATTACAAACACATACTGATTAAAAATTATTTAAAGTGAAAAAGTGAATGATATACTCACAACATATAATGCCATAGCCCCATTCCAAAAAGGAAGCATGGGAGAATGGAAGTGAGGACTGAAAAGTTTAAAGAAGGAAAGAAGGCAGAAGGAAGGAAGGGCTGGAGATCTAGCTCACTGTAAAAGCTCTGCATTTGATCCTAAGTACTACAAACAAAGTAAAACAAAATCAAAGCATAAAATAGTATCCACACAACAAAAGGAGTTTTGATTTTGATTAAAATCCTGTACCTGCCATTATATTTTTCAACAAAGAAAATGGAGTTTTTGCTGTACTAGTGTGTTCTTGTGTGTCCTCCCTGTTCTTATCCCTCCCCTTTTCCTTTCTGGATGCAGCTGACATCTTAATTCTTTCTCACCTGGAGCCCTGGCCTTCCTCCTCACCTTTCTTTTTTCTCTTCTTCCTTTCTCCCATGTATCCCTCACATACTGTAACCCAGCTAAACCTCTCAAAGAGCCATTTAGCCAGCTGAATACCAACACTCTGCTGTGTGTGAAGACTGAGATAAGTGGTGTGGATTTCAAGATGGGTCAGGTCTTGTGGGATGTCTAGAAGGAACATGTAAATAATGAACAGAGAGAAAAATACCAAGTTGAAAGATACTAATTTACAAAAACTATAACAAGACTGATTTGAAATTTCTAAGTGTACTCACAGAAATGAAGACACAAAAATATCTTTGGAGAATGATACACTTAAGTTGACCCTAAGAGAGTAATTGTACTGAGCATTCAATGACATTTATTTTGTAACAAGCACCAAGCCAAGGGCCTTGTCGGAATTTCATCATTAATTCCTTGGTGATCCTCTGAGACTTGCAGTGTTATTAATGTATTTTAGAAACTCAGGACTAAGATTGTTGACAAGGTAGGGAACCTCCCAAAATTCATATAGTGTACCTAATGGTCAAGATGGAAATCTAAAACAAATGTTATTGGGATCAGTAGTAGACTCTTGAGACGAGCATGTGTTGGGCCTGTGTTCGAACCCCACCATTGTAGACCTGCAATCTACTATGGCCTGCATTCACATAGACCTAGATGTAACCATTGTGTATAACTGGAACATAATTTTAGATCCTAGCCATGGGGAATAATTTACATTTAGAAACAGTGTAACACAGGACTGGATTTTACTTGTTTGAGGGAAGCGTGGAATGGTTTTGATAATAATAATAATTATATGTTTATTGAAATTTTGTTTCAGATCAAACATGGTTTAAGCAATGAATTTGTTAGCTAATTAAATTTTAATTTGGAATAATATAATTTAATAACAAAATTATATATTTATTATGTACAGTGTAGCTTTTTGAGCACACATACACATTATTGACTGATTAAATTAAGCTAATTTATATTGCCATCATCTTAAATACCATTATTTTGCAGTGAGAACATTTAAAATCAAGTGTCTTAGCAAAGTTCAAGTACTGTTTATAATTATACTCAACAAGTTGCACAACCAAACTTTAGAAGTATTTCTTCTATCTAACAGAAACTTTGTGTGCTTTGACCAGCATCTTCCATTGAAGCACATCTTGCCTTTGGCAAACATCCTTTACACTCTCCTTCTAAGATTTTGGACTTAGAAGATCCCACATATTTGGCACCATGCAGTGTTTGTCTTCTTGTTCCTGGGTTATTTCCCTTGCACTAGTATATTCTAGGTTTGTCTATGAACTTGTTTTTATTTATTACTCACAACAAACCTGTGAGACAGTTCTTATTACTTTGTAGGAAGACACTGAACTATAAAGGAATTATTACTTTAAAGTTGTGAAGTCAAGTTTCAAATCCAGCTTGTATTGTTCAATTCTTCATTGTCTAATAGAGTAGCTACTAATTACATGTGGCCTTGAATACTTAAAGTGCAGTTATACCAAATTGAGATTTGCTAAAAGTGCAAAATAGGAAGCAGAATTTTCTTTTTAAAAAAAATTTATTGAAATTTTTATTGGTACATTATATACACACATCATGATTGCATTCCATAATGGGGATTTGTACCAGTATAAGAAACAACTTAATTCTCATTTTTTCCCATAGCCCTACCCACCCTACCACCCCTCATATACATAAAATTTGTTTCCTTTCTTTTTTGTTATAATCTCATTATTTTTCCCCCTTCACCCTATTTTACTTTGAGCATTTTCTATTTCACAATATATAACATACAATTCTAGGACTCATTTACATCTTTATTTTTTCATATCAGAGAAAAGATATGATATTTACCTATCTGTGACCTATTTATTTCAGTTATGAGGATATCCTCAAGGTATGTCCATTTAAGTATAAATGATTCAAACTTATAATTTTTATGGCAGAGTAATACTCCATTCTATAGAAGAACCACAGCTTTTTTATCAGTCTCCAGTTGATGGACACTTGGGTTGTTTCCAAGATGTAGCAATCACGAACTGAGCTGCTATAAACATGGGTGAACATATGTCACTGTGATATGAGTCTTTTAATTATTGTGTGTATATGCCAGCAGGGCGATGGCTGGGTTAAATGGCACCTCCAATCCTAGAGAATTTTCATATATATTTAAAAAAGGAAAATGTATTATTAATGATTTTATCGTGATTGTATGTTGTATTAATAAAATTTATAAAATGTTCAGTAAAAATGAACATATATAATTTTCCTTTTTAAAGCTAAAAAACTTAAAAGTATCTTGCATCTTTTTTTATGGGACATTCTAGGTCTCAATTCTCCTTAGGCATTTACAAAAAGTGGTAGAGAGACTGGGGAAATTTTTTCTCTCCAATCATTGATACTATTATTAAATCTTCAAATAACTGCCAGTAGATTGCAAATCTGATTGTACAATATTGTATTGATGCACTATAGTT
The DNA here is from genome assembly GCA_004026965.1 of Petromus typicus. Taxonomy (NCBI): domain Eukaryota; kingdom Metazoa; phylum Chordata; class Mammalia; order Rodentia; family Petromuridae; genus Petromus; species Petromus typicus. The sequence goes on from PVIR01000465.1 coordinate 4,881, forward strand.
ACTTATATGTAATTCTACATTAAATGAATAAAATTAAAACCACCAGTGATTATGAAACTTTTAACATTCTGTTAGTTTTGAAGTGGTTATGAACCACTGTGATTTTGAATGTGCTGTGTTTTGATATTTATTGCTTAAAAAGCAAGAAAAAACAAACTTGATTTCAGCCGCAAATCCTCTACTCTTAGCTGGCCATTAGACTTACCAACATCTAACTGGTGCCTGGCGGCTAAAGAATTAAGCTCTTATCTTGGTGTTTGACATATTACTTTTTCTTTATACCATCTGAGTTTACTTATTTGTAGGACTCCTGGAGAGAAAAGTAATATTCCTGCCTGTCTCTTGAACAGGAGATTATTCTTTTAACGAAAGGAAAAGCTTTCATCTTTTGTTTGTTTGTTTGTTTGCTTGCTTTAAAAGGACCACCACTGTTTCTCAAGAAGCTGCAGGCTAACGCTTGTGTAAGTGACCTTGTGAGAAGTCCTCAGGAAGATGTCGGTTCCATTCCTGGATGTCTTGCCTAGTCATTGAAGACTCAGTGTTTGTAGCAAGAAACAGAACTGAAAAGCTGGCTATAGGGCTGTCTGGTGGTTTTTGACCCATGAAACCGTATTCTCTGAACCTTGTGAATCTCTATTTTCTTTTCTTGGAGAGCTTTGTACATCTACTGACATTGAGGAAATGGAATGTATAGGTTGTCCATTTAAAATAGCTCTGGTTATTTATACATTAGTTATCCTAAGGATGTTTAGATTTCTCACTAGTTTGGGAATCAGTTGCTGCACAGGCGAGCACTAATAAATTTAAAGTTTTGTTCAAAGAGCACATGAGTACTGAGGGAATGGCCCTTGTGGTTCACTGTTCCTGGCACCACCATGCCCCTTGTGTTCTCAGAAACTTTTCCATCACAGGGATAGCCAGAATATGTCACCTGGGAAAATTAAAGGTAGATGTCAACAATGGTGTTTATTTTTTTATTAGCTTTAGGGTTTTGACATAGAGCTCCCACCTTTGTCATCTCTAAGTAACCTTTTCATTCTTAAGCTTTCTTTTTATAGGGTGTTATGATATTGTGCTTGATCTTTTTCATTGCATAGGAAAACAGAACTTGTCATTCTTATTCCATGAGTGCTTGTGTCTATACAAACAAGTGATATTTAAGTTAAAACATATGCACAATAATAACCATGGTGGGTAGTATACAATTATGTAAATACTTATAAAGTACTGACTAGTGTATAATATACTGCATGGGTTTCTGAATAAACACCTTATCTTTTAGTTAAAGAATAATATTTATTGTAATATGTACAAGGGTAGAAATGACCTTTCTTTGGCTTGATTATATAACCAAGTGAGTTGAGAATGTTCAAAGCTTGGGTCATTATTCCTGTTATAGTAGTAGAAAGCAAATAAACATTCAGCCATCAACAGTAGAAAATAATCCAATTTTTTCCTGCCTTATGGGACTTTTGAAAGGTCTTTTCTTCTCATTTTGTTGAGTCTCCCATTGATTCTGTTTGGTAAGTAGCTATGTGAAGGCAAGCTGGAGAGGAAATACTTGTTGGAGCAGGGTCTCAATAAGAATTGACATAGTGAGCATTATAAGATTTTCTTTTTGTTTTGAGAAGTTACCACCCTCTAAAGATTAATAGCTATCTTTTGTCTCAGACATAATACTTGTAATTATTTTCTCAAACCAGATGACTGAACACAGGTACCAGTATTTACTGCTGCTGTGAAGATAAGGACAATTCCATCCTGTTTTTTCATGCCTTGGAGACATAGAGCTGTAATGAATACAGTTGTTTATTTGACTACCTTCCCATGAATCAGTGTTACTCAGTTAAATGTACTTAAACCTTTATGCAAGGCCAAGCAAAAACTCAGTTAAATGTACTTAAACCTTTATGCAAGGCCAAGCAAAAAATATGTACCAATAATACTAAATGCTATTTATTTCACTGCTCCTGGACTGAAAAATGCTGCTAGTCTTTGCATCAAACAACCTTTATTATTAATATTATTCCCATATTGGGCTGGGGATTTAACTCAGTGGTTCTGGTGACTACCTTGCGAGAGTAAGGGCCTGGGTTTGATCCCCAGTGACCACATACACCAATGCTGGGCATGGAGACTCAAGCCCACCAGCAATCAGCACCACATACCACAGTGCCAGGCATGGTGGCTCACGCCTGTAATCCCAGCACTCGGGAGGCAGAGGCAGGAGGATTGCTGTGATGTGAGTTTGAGGCTGAGCTCAGAGCCGGCCTAAACTACAAAAACAAACAAACAAACAAACAAACAAAAATATTATTCCCATATAACAGTAGAGAATTTATGGGCTTAGAGATCTTGAGTTATTTGCTTAAAGCTAAATTAAAGATTCAGGACAAAAATCATGTGTATTGTGTCCTGGAGTCACTCTTTCTCCTACTAGACATGCTCCTTCTAAAACTGTGACCAAAAAACATTTTTAGAAAAGTGTTTGAAAACAGGTACTTTTGCCTTTGTGGGCCATATGAGTCATGTCATAACCACTCTAGTCTGTTGATGGATAGCAAAAGCAGCTGTAGACAGGAGAGTGACTATGGCTAAGTTCCCATGACACTTTATTTATGGACATTAAAATTTGAATTCCATATACTGCTCAGATGTCCCGATATCCTCTTCACCAATATATCCAGAAGCAGATGGCACTCAGATTTCACTGAGAAGCCTTATTTTTCCAGTCCCTTTCCTAAGTAGAAATGCATGTTTTATTAAGATCACTTTTCTTAAGCACTTACCATGTTACCAAATCACAAGATGTTTTGCAGTGTTCCAAGGAACACAAAAGATATAGGCTGAACTGTAAAGAGAGAACGTGCACCCAAAGTACTAAAACACAGATGTATTTGGAGGCGTGTATAATTCAGCATTCTATATTCATTTCTGATAACATGGAATTACACTGGGCTGGACTATCAAAACAGGGATATAGCATCTTGAAGTATCAAGGCAAAAAGCATTCCTGGAAGAAACAGGGAAGTTGCTTAATTTTGTTCTGTACTTTCTGAACATTCTATGACCCAAATGAGGTCTTCAATGTAGACCTGACCCACTGGCCACTAACATGCTCTTCTGCAAACTATAATTTCCAGGGCTCCATGATCGGTCATTTACATTTCAGATAATTACAGAATATCAGGTTTGCAAAAACCATGGAAAGAAGGTCATCTCAAATCCTATGTTAAAAGCACTCCCAAAGCTCAAACTGTGTGATGAAGAAGCAGAAATGTGGAATCCCTCAGGCAAACAGCGGGTCTCTGATCTGATTGCTTCCATTTTCTCCTAACATTAAAAGATTTGATGGCTACTTGTTAAATAAATTCAGAATTCCCTTAAATGATTTCTTGTGCAGTTTTGGATCTCTTGTCAGATCTGTGCAAATGCCTACCCCTCCAGAAAATAACTTTAACCATAGTAAACTTTCTTGAAGATCCAAGTAATGAAACACCCCAGCAGAAGTTCAACTATTATCATTTTTTTTTGGCTAGGGTCGATATTATTTCCAAACAAGTCAAAGGAGGCTTTGCTTCAGCACTCTGAAGTTTTGCAATAGATCATTAATGAAGTGCTGTTGCCATGAAAAGTGCTGTGTGTGTGTGTGTGTGTGTGTGTGTGTGTGTGCATGTGTGCACATTCATGTGTGTGTGTTAGTGAAGCTACTCCTAGGGTGTGGATGAAGAGTGGGTGACCCAGAGCCTGTAAACTGCCCAAACAGAAATAGCTTCATAGTAACAATCTGGGAAGGCCCCTACGATTACTCAATGGGGATGTTTAAAAAGAGCCAAGGATGCAGGCACTGAATAAGCTTCTATCGTAAGTCAATTTTTTTCATCTAATGAATTATTTTTTATTTAGGTGCATGCATTACAGTTAGAATTTCTGCTTAGGGGGGCTGGGGATATAGCTCAGTGGTTCCAGTGCCTGTCTTGCAAGCGCAAGGGCCTGGGTTAGATCCTCGGTAACCACATAACAATACTGGGCATGGAGACTCATGCCCAGCAGCAATCAGCACCACATACCACAGTGCCAGGTGTGGTGGCTCACGCCTGTAATCCCAGCACTTGGGAGGCAGAGGCAGGAGGATTGCTGTGATGTGAGTTGGAGGCTGAGCTTAGGGCCAGCCTGAACCACAAAGCGAGACCCTGTCTCAAAAAAAAAAAAAAAATTTCTGCTTAGGGTCCTAAAAATGGCCAGAATCTTTCTTTGATAATTTACCATGTCAATAGAAATTATTTGCAATGGAGAATAAAGATAAGACAGCTGATTTTGTCTAGTGTTAATTTATTTACCAAATTTTCTAATATATACATTATATTAGATTTTTCAAGGGGTAAAAATGTATGTTAAGTATGGTTCCCATATTCTGACATCATAGGACCCAAAGGTAGGGAATGTGCAAATAAAAAACTAGAACAGGCAGTATACATATAGCAGGATATAGATACTGTGATGAGTAAAATACACAAACATTTCTTAAAGATTCAGCATGGGGAATGGCAAGATGGATTAAGAAAAGAATTGAGAGTAGAGTTCAGTAAGGATCCCCACACAGAGTTCATGATTCTCCAGTGCTGTGAAATATACAGAACCTCCAGTCTGAGAATTACTTATTTATAGTCTGGGCCAGTATTGAAAGCAATGAAAGTTAAAATGATAACCATTTTTAGCATAAAATTTAATATGCACTTAGAACTAGGAAATTTAATAAATGTCCATTTTCTACTACAGGGCTTACTAGTCTATGTCTGTTTTTCCTTAATACATTGTTGTTGACATTTGAAAATGTGTATGTGGATGTCACAAATAGGAGTTTCACTCCTTACATATGCCACCAAGAAATATTGCTCTTCAAAATAAAATAAGATAAAATAAAATGAGTTCTTAATTGACAGAATTGCTGACAACCTAGTATTCTTTCCTCTTTACTTCCTAGTCAGTCCTCCTTCTACAAAGCATGTAGAGTTCAAATTTGAAGAAAGGTCCTTTCTCTGTATTATATTTTGGGGCCAATAATATATTCTTTCCATTTTGAAGGTGATTGTTTTTTCCCTTTTCCTTACCAAATTTGTTCCATTCTCATGGGAAGGAAATGAAAAATACTCTGTAATTATCACTCATGTCCTCTCTCCCAAAAGTACTAATCAAGGGCTCCTGCCAGCAAGAGAGGGAGGCTTTTGGGCCTGGATCATCACAGTGAGGATAAGAACTCACTGATGAGTGCTGGTGTTGTTTATATCTAACATTACAATATATTTTTATAGAATAAAACAAAGTCAAATAGGACTGAAAGAGCTGGTTATGGTGGTTCACACCTATAATCCCAGTCACAGTGGGAGGGTAATGCAGGAGGATCACAAGTTTGAGGCCAGCCTGTGCAATTTAGTGACTTAGCAAGATTCTGTCTCAAAGTAAAATATAAAAAGGACTGGAGATGTAGTTCAATGTGAAGGCCCCCAAGTCAGTGTCTAATACCATGCCTTAGAGTACTGTCACACATACACACACACGAATGAAAAAAATGTCATAGTTCGGTATATGTAAGGATAGTATGTGTATTATTCCAAGAAATGTTTTATCAGTTGGATTCCTGATTATAAGCACACGTATTGTATATAAGAAATCATGCCAAAATATTTTAATTATGAATCAAGTACAAATAATTGAAAATATATGAGTCTAAATTTTGTGTTCTACTTACTTCTTAACTCTAGACAGTATTTTCCTTCCTCTCTTGTTTCCTGGACCTCTTGACACCACCCCACAACCTTAATTCCACAGTTTAAGTCCTCTCAGTGGTCTGGAAATATGAAAACAGGATTCTTCGTTGGGGAAAAAGTAGAAAAAGACAAGTAGTCAGTATTTTATAGACTTAGACATTTTCAAACATAGTACTTCCTTTTGTTGACCAAGACAAGGTCAGGAAAAGACAATGTTCTTTTCTACTGTATGTGACAACAGCTGCTGCAGAAAAACTGCAAAACACAGTCACCAGTGAGAAATATTTCTTAATAGCTTTTTCAGTACCACCAACTTACTCTGGGAATTCTTTGCAATGTACCATATTTTCATAGAAACAATGGCCTTGAACTAGAGTTTGATATGAAATATTCTTTCTACAAATATATAAAGGGAATCATGTCTGAGCCCCCCAAAAATCTTTGACCCAAATCTTTGGTAAATAATAGAAAGCACAAAAGTAATCATGTCCATTAAGGCCTCAAAGCAAAATACTAAAGAAATGTTTTAAGGGGTTTGATTAATAAATTCTTCATGTGATTGATAAGAAAGTTGTCAACTCTCACATTTCAAAGATGTGCAGTGAAAGTTGGTACAATAGAAAATTGAAATGTAAGTGTCTTTTCAAATAAATGGACAATAGATTGTGTTCTGGTGTATTGTACATATTGCACACTGCACCTGAGAATAGCATTTCTGACTCTTTTTATTTTGTGGAATGCTATTAAACCATCTAGCAAGAAAGGTACAATGATTGTGTGGGAATTGTAGAAGGAAGGCATGCAGGTTAAAAGGCACAAGAGCTCATGTTTATAAAAAGACAATAGGGTGAATTTAAATAAACCACAAAAGTATTATGAAAACATTTTAATCTACAAAGGCTTCAGCACATCTCCTCTCAGCAGTATTATTTTTTTTTTACCAAAGATGTTATTTATTTCCTACAATATAACTGTAAATGGATTAACCTTTTCACTAATTGTGAGGAACATTTCTTCAGAAACATAGCCATTGGATAAAAATTAACATAAATCAAAGACATTGTTTGAAGTGCTTCTAAGTTATTTTACTGAACTATAATACGAATGGAGTATATTCAGTCCAGGTGAACAGAACAGACCTTGCATCAGGATTTGTTGTTTCTGACTGAAGCTAAGTACCAAATTCCAGATATTTAACATAAATTGCAAGCCAGTATACACATATGTGTATGGAAGTTTTTGGTTATTATTTTCTTAAACTATATAACTCCTAGTTAAATGTCTGTTATACTTTCAAAAGATGCTGCCATCCCAGGAAAAGGCATAATTTTATTTGAACATTTATTTTTAGTACCTGGGAAGCTTAACTGGAAAAGCTTCAGTTCTAATTTCCTAATTATTGAAAGTTTTTTCCCCATGCACTTCCTCTCTCTCTTTCTCTTATGGATAAGGTAGGACATAAAAACTGAGAAAAAGCGAAGAGAAAAGTATTAATTTAAATAGTCATCACTATATATTGATGTCTGTTTTGCTGCTATGTGCCAGGTGTATATCGTACTCTGGCATTTTTCTTTTTAGGGTAATTGCTTGATAGCATTTGATAAGATTTCCAGCTATTTATTCTTGGTAAACCTTGTATTTTTCTTTCCCATAGTTATAATACTATACCACTTTTACAGTTTAGTTGAAGTATAAGTTTTAGTTACAGATGACAAAGACATCTTACAGATTTTTTTTCTAACACATAACCTTTGAAATTATTGAGTTCATATTGGGTCATATATATTTTCTTTTCCCCTTCATGATGTCTAGATGGTGACAGAAGTTCCCACCAGTATTCTTGCCTTCTTTACTTTGAGTTTCCATATCAAAATGGAATGGAAGCGAGATCACCATTTCCTTCACTTTCATTTTTAAAAAAATAGTTGTTTTCCTGGAGACTCCCAGTACTTTTTCTATAGCTCTTATTATGAGTAGAAATGTGTTGGACTTCAAGCTACAATTTATGTGCTGAGGGGCTAATCATTAGGCAGTATGATCTTATTTGGAAATTGGGTCCTTGCAGATGTCCTTAGTTAAGACAGAGTGCTTAGGAAATGTGAGAGGGCTGCTGTCCTTATAAAAGAGGTTTGGGTACAGAGACACGCACTAAAGGAAGATAAGTCATGTGGAACATGATGAGAACAGTCATGTGGCAAAGAGAGAGAAGAGAGGCTCAGAGCAGATCCTTCTCTCAAGGGCTTATTATTAGAAATAATCTGGCTGACACCTTATTTCAAACTCGAAGCCTTTAGTGCTGGAAGACAACACACTTTGGCTTTTACTGATTCCCATTTTGTGGTACTTTCTTAGGACAACCCTAGCAAAATTCTGCAGCCCTCTTTGACTACACTGTGTCTCACCATGCAATCTCCTATTTACACTGTTTTACATCTAAGAGCTAAAAACCTTCTGGGATATTAGTACCGTAGTCCCCTTTGCAGGCAATTGCCAGGATTAGCTGGGCTAGAGTTTAGCTTGGCTAGTGTTATCAGGACTCCACCCTTGGCCAAATCAGGACTGCCTACCTCTTCAATCTACAACCACCCGCTGTACACATGCTTCAACCAATCCGTGACTGACCCCACTCGTATGTTTATACTCTTTAATGTTTACTGTAAATATGACTGTATTTTGCATTAAAGTCAAAAAAATTTGTGTCCTTTGAGATATTCCCTGGATTTAGCAGTGTGATTCTATTTGCCTCATCCCTCCCAAGCCAAGTTTTCCATTTCCACCAAAGCATATTTCAACGTTCTTTTAACACCCTTTCATCTCCCCTGGCAAAAGCAGCTCTAGAGTCTGGGAGGAAGAATAACCAGGGGTGACAGAGCGGACGACCATGTCTGCCACTGCTCATGTTTCATGTACTACACATGTGTCATTTAGTATTTGGAAACTGATGAACTGTTCTAAAATTGGGTGCTTTGTCTTTCTCTGACTTTGGAATAATTAAAGTGGAATTTTATTTTGATCTTTCCTTGTTTCATTGGCATTTTCCAGCTTTTCTTTAGTAATGCCAAAAGGATGATCTCTATAACCTAAAGAGCATCTCTCTTTAACAGACTTCTAAGGAGATTGTAGGGCTAGGCCCAGAGCTCCTTGGTATCAAAGTTTTTTTACATTCTTTCATCCCGCCTAGCACTCCTTCTGTTTTCTTCTGATTACTTGTGACGTACATGGAATATTCCATTCTAGATCTGCCTCCTCTTGAAGTCAGCCTTCAATCGCATTTCCTTTTTTAGTAACTCCCTTTTAGAATGTATCCTTTCCATTTCAAAATGTATTGTTCCATCTTTCTAATGACAATACAGTGTACAAGAAAAAAAGAGGATCTGTTCTTTTTCCCTAGGAATTTTAAAGATACTATCATCTGTCTTTGAGGAGTTTCATTTCTTTTAGTGGAAGTAATGCAACCGCCTGGAGTCCCTTGTCTATTTCTTTCTCCTTGTCAGTCTTCATAAAAATTGTATAGCATTTGACCATTAGAATTGATCAGCAGCAGTTTGATCTTTTACTTGACATTACCTTATGAGCCCATAAAGCTTGTACTTCCATTCAAAGACAGCTGTTCCTAGTTGCCTGTGGGTGTTTGGGGTGAAAAATACCACCTTAGGACTGGATTTTTGGACTTAGTAGCCCTATTCAGAAATGTTATATACCCTTTATTTTAGGTTGTAAACTTAAAATGGGGCTTTGGAGCCATTCTAGCATATCAAAAAAATTCCTCTGTCACAAAAGTAAAGCTGAGCATCAGTCGAAATGTTGCATTGAATCCATTTCAGTTAGTCAAGAGTCCCCTTCGGTTCTGAGTCAGACTCCCTTTTGCTGGGTCTGAATATCTGCAAATAGTCAAGATTCTGTCATTTTGAGGATCAAAATTCATTCTGAAGACAACATGGTATAATTTCTCTCACATTAACAGAGACCTCAATGTATTCCTTTTAAGTTTATATTGCTGACAGGAGAGTGGAACATTTTACTCTAGCGTCTCTTAATACCTATTTATTTCAGGACAGCAAGATTGAGAGGCTTTTTATGATTTTTCCTGAGCATGAAGCAGGCACTAACCTGTCAGTGTTTAATTATTAATTTGTGCTTACTTTTTAAGACTGGTTGGAGGCTCCCCAATGGCTGATAGTCCAAAAAGCTTTCAGGAGGTTTACATTTCAGAGTTGTGCCCCTGTCAGGTCATTAACTCCAGTGTCATTGGGAAATATTGAAATGGAAAAATCTGTTTGATGGTTCATTTTTGCTTCTCACTGTATTTAGAGCAGTGTGGTTACGTGGAAAGAGAAAATGTGGGAACACTGTGGTTTGAATCGGGATATCTCACCAACAAACTGTCTTATCAGGCTGAGTTATTTAACCTTTTTTTCTTATTGATTGAAACCACTCCTTCTTCCTCTGTATTTCATTTTTCCCTGTTTTGATTTCTCCCTCCAGTTTTACTGGCTACTGTCTACATTATGCTAATCTAATTTTACGTTATGCTAATCTAATATTACTTTCAACTTTACTCACGATAGAGTTTGTCACACAGATGATTCCATACTGTCTCATAAAATGAAACCAGGAAGTCCAAAGTTATTATGCTGAAAAAGAATGTTGGGGAAAACCTACCTTGTTCAAAAGTATTGATAAACAGACATCAAAAATATCTTCAAATATCGCATCTTTTCTCTGGTATGAGAAAATAAAGATGTAAATGAGTCCTTGAATTGTATGTTATATATTGTGAAATAGAAAATGCTCAATGTAAAATAGGAAGAAGGGGGAAAATGTTGAGATTGTAACAAAAAAGTAAGGAAACAAATTTTATGTATATGGGGGGTGGTAGGGTGGGTAGGGCTATGGGAAAAAATGAGAATTAAGTTGTGTCTTATTACTGGTACAAATCCCCATTATGGAGTGCAATCATGATATGTATATTTAATGTACCAATAAAGATAAAAAAGTATCTTCAACTTGCTAAAATAATAAATTTAAACTGTAGAATAGGCTAATTCTTTGCTTTTATTTATATTTATATGGTAAACTGATTAATAATGAAGGATAAAATGTTAATATTGTTTCTTTGCATGAGCAGTATTAGTTCATATTGTAAGATTCATTTCTTCCACAGTGATCATTTTCCTTAAAGGAAAACTGTACCCTTTTTCCTTGTGCTGTGTTCCTCTTTCAGATTAAAAAAAAAAAAGTAAGGAAAAGTAAAGTCCAGGGAGGATAGAGGAGAACATGCTGCTTTCTTTGGATATCACCGAAGTAGGAAAAGTGACCGTGATGTCTGGTGAAGCTGTAGGGCAAGGGCGCTTGGAGCTGGCTGAACTGTGAGGTTCAGCGGCATAGTGCTTGTAATTGCTCTGGGTGTATGTAGAGTAGCATAGTTTCTTGAGAAGAGAAATAAAGAATCTGACATCAACTGCAAATTGATAAGGGCTCCCACCACCCTCAACTTTGGTAGTTTGCTAGAAGAACTAACAGGATCACTAAATGCTATTATGCTCACATTTAGTGGCTTACTACAGGAAAGAGAACCATACAAAAATTAGCCAAAAGAAGAGACTCGAAGGCAGAGTCTGTAAGGTTCCAAATGTTGTCTTTCCTTGTGTATTTTCATATTAGCTTCTGAAGACTGCCAATATACAAGGAATATTACCAACCGAAGAAGCTTACTGAGTTCCCAGTACCCATAAGTGTGCTCTAGGATTTCATTTTTCAGACATGAAAAATTGATTGCCTACTTGGTTGAACTCAGTCTCCAGGTCAGATGATACCTTGGGATCTATGCCCATCCTCCATTATGGTAGGTCCTTCTGGTGTGGTTAGTCCCACTGGCCATGGCTGGTTCCACTCAAAGACCCAATGTTTTCATCCCACCTTAAACAGACATCCATATTAGCAATAGTATTAGCTCTCAAAAGCTGTTATGAAGACCACAGTTGGAATAAGACCACTGTCACCACTTAGAAGGCAAGCGCTCTTTGCATGGATTTTAGAAACATTTAATCTGCCATGTCTACTGCACATTCTGAAAAGCTGTGTTTACTTATTCTTGTCATCCTGCTACTGTTGCACTCAGTATTCCTCTTCTGTGTAGTGGGATTATAATAGTACTTACTTCTTAGAGCATAGTGAGGATTAAAGGACAGGTCAGAGCATATACAATTTTCTTTGTAGCACAAGGTGCTACTATTTCCATTGTTTCAATAATTATATTGATTATCATATGGTCACTTTATTATTGCTGTCCATGTAGCAAATTAGTTTTACCAGTGTTACTAGTATTTGAAGTAGCCAAAATATAAGTTCATAGTTTCAGGGCTTTTTGGGGCTCTCTGAACATGTTTTCTTTGTTTCATTATTCATGAAACCTATTTCTGTGTCTGTTTATTCATTTCAGGTATTCTCTGCTTCAATGGAAACTTCCCTGAAATTCTTTTGAGTGTTCCAGGAAAGGAAAGGAAAGAGCCCCCGCCCCCATTTGTTTGTTTTCACAAATGTTCAGACAATGATTATACAAGTGTAGTTACAAAGCAATCACTCCTTCGCTCCTTTACACACTCGGAGTACAGTGACAGAGACTGTTGGTTCTCTGTGTATGTGCAAGTCCTCTTCTAGGATGTTCAAGTTCTCTTAACTAAAGTAGGACACTTTACACAGCATACTTCATTGGTGCATCTTTTTCTTCAATTTACTAGTAATAAAATGGAAATCCCACCAAATATTGAGTGTCTTTCTTCCAAAATAACATTATGATTTGTGTGCTCAGCAGATTCTCTAGAAAAATAATACTCAGCTGTTCAATGGATTTTGATTTTAGTTATAGGTTTCCTAGGGAACTTATGATAGAAAGGACATCTTGTAATATTTTATTCACCAAAGAACAGGCAAAGCATGGTGTATTGTTATAAGAAATAATTACTATAATGTTATTTATGGTTTAAAGTGACTTTATTAATATGACAGTGTGTTTTAATATTAAAGTTCATTCTCCTTAACAAAGCAGTACCTACAGAGTGCGGTACTTGGTGGGTAAATACAGCACTGCCTGATATTTATTTTGAAGAATAAACACTCCTTGCTTGTTTTCCTTCTTCTGTTCTTGAGTGTAGTTTTTATGGTACCTTTTCCATCTTATAATTATTTTGATTTCTCCTACCCACATAGGTGAGCTTCTCTTACAAGGACCTGTGTTTATCAAAGAGCCCAGCAACAGCATTTTCCCTGTTGGTTCAGAGGATAAAAAAATAACTTTAAACTGTGAAGCAAGAGGCAACCCTTCACCTCATTACAGGTACTGTACAAAGTTACAGAATGCAAATACAAAACAAATGTAGCAGTTGTGAATTTATTTTTGCCTCAAGGTATTTGTGTCATTAGTGGGAAACAATACAGGAAGCTGTGGTTCTGTGATATACTCAACAGCTCTGATGACATGAACATGCAAATCCATACATTTGATTGATTATTCACTAGGATATGATTTCTTGACTAAAGAACATGGCGAGATCTCTTAAGCATGTGATTTCTTCTTACTAATTTAAAAGACAATCAAAGTTATAATGTTGGTTTTACATGTAGTTATTGGGAACGTGACTTTTGGTGGGTGAAATTAAGTTGTTCTTAAAGGTACTGTAAAGTCTCTGTTTAAAAAAACACTTCATTAGAGGCTAGTGAGGTTGCTCAATGGTACCATGCCTCAGGGCAAGGTCCTGAGTTCAATTCCTGGTTCCAAACCACATAAACAAAAAACTTCCTTTATCATTTTACTAGGTACATATTTAGAGGTTTATTCAGTAAGAAATATTGAGATATACTCTTAGTTAAGTGATGTTATACTTTGAGGAGAAAACATGGTTGATTAAGTTTTTAATCTCCTTAACAGTCTATTTTTCTTTTCTAGTACCAGGGATTTTCACCTAGAGCCATCACACAGAGCTATATTTCCAAATGTTTTAAAATTTTGTCTTCCAAACAGGATATCATCAATCATTAAGCTGTCTAGACTGGGCTGGAACTTGTAATTCTGCTTCAACCTCCCAAGGCTGTGATATAGAACAAGCATACACCAGCAAATGTGACTCTATTTTTAAGACTATGTAAATAATCACTTGAAACCTTCAAAGATTACTGAAAGATATAAGGAAGAATGATAAAAATTGAATTTTCATCACAGTACAATAAAAATATCAATATTTTGTGAGGTAGATTATCTGAAGGTGATGACTATTTACTTGATTACATAACATAAGATTAACTCTTTTTAGTCTTAGGTGTGCTTAGTAGACCCACTTGAATGAGGAGGTGAGTTACATATTAATAGCACAGGTTGCCTCATGTAAGTAGGTATAAAATATGTTCAGGAACCCTTCCCCACAACATGAACATGTAAGTATTGTGAGTGTCTCCTACAAAACTTGATTTTCCTTATTCCTGGGTTGACATAAGTTTTTCTGTAACTGCAGAACACATCAACCTTACCCTATATTAGTAAACTACTGAAGGTTAAAAGTTGGCATTTAGAGGGGCTGGGGATTTAGCTTAGTGGTTCCAGCACCTGTCTTGCAAGCACAAGAACCGGGGTTCAATCCCGGGTAACCACATACAATACTGGGTGTGGAGACTCACACCCAGCAGCAACCAGTACCACATACCACAGTGCTGGGCGTGGTGGCTCACTCCTGTAATCCCAGCACTTGGGAGGCAGAGGCAGGAGGATTGCTGTGATGTGAGTTTGAGGCTGAGCTCAGGGCCAGCCTGAACTACAAAAGCGAGACCCTGTCTCAAAAAAAAAAAAAAATAGGCATTTAGACCTTACTGAACAGCTGTTGCTGTCCACATGGTTAAACGGAACCAGGGTGGAGTTAGCAGGTAAACCTTTGGATTTTTGCATCTGGATGTTATGGAGGTGTCTTTTAATAGCATTTAGCAGTATGGTTGCTGAGCACTTACGGAGGACTTTCAGTAATAAACATAAAAATTTCTCACTACTCCCTTGAGTGGGGAGAGATGAAAAGTTTTTCCTCTGCCTCTCTTTATCCCTATAGACATAAGAAAAGCATAACTGACCATTTATAAAGAAGAAAATTGTGTCTAGTCAAATGTAAATAAGCATGTGCAACATGTAGAATTATTTCTACTTTGGGAAATTTTGAACATCTCAATTTAGTTTGATACTATTTCAGATTGTGACTGTTTTCTAAGATGTTTTGCCCTTATAAATGTTTCTCTTTCTTTCTTTGTGCACTAGAATATTTTCCTCATAGTCATGGCTATAAATATGATGAAGAATGACTTCAGTGTGGGTGCTATTTCTGTTGTTAGTAAACTTGTATATCCTGCCATTTATCTTAAAATAATTTGATGATAAATATGTTCTACTGAGAAATCATCAAGATTCAAGATTTAGATTTGTAGAAATGTAATTCTAAACGAGTAAATTAATTATGTTTGTATAGTTTTAATAAATAGCCAAATGTGTTGAGCTTAGAAATGCACAAATAACTTTGTGTTGTAATTATGTTTTTTTTAAAAAACCAGGCATTTTTTGTAAACCATGGAGTGTGTGTTTAAATATATTAATTATGTTTATTAATTGTTGGAGACAATTTGCCATTTTCATAGTAACACTTCTGTTTAGTATATCTTAGGGTGTTACACTGGCATTTGGAAGCCAGCTGTGCTCACCACTGTACCACCAACACTGCACCACACTGGCATTTGGATGTTTCCGTACTGAAAAACCTGTAGCTCGGTGGCACTATGCCTACCTCAGAAGCACAAGGTCCTGAGTTTGATCCCTGGTAACAAAAAACAATGAAAAGAAAAGAAAAAAACCTGTAATGGAGAATAGGAGACATATGACTTAAATTTATTTGTTTTAAGCCTGAAAGTAGATGGAGGAAGTTAGCATGCTAACTATTGTTTAAATCCTCAATTTGCAGCCAGAGAGAACAGACATTTTCATTGAAACATTTTCTACAGTTAAGATTTCTAACCTATATCAAATTCCACTTAAATTAAAAGTTTATAATCATTGGAAATTGAGACCTTAAAAGTCCAAGGGACCTTCTTTACATTCTGAAAATATTAGTCTTTCTCAGGGCATGAACAACTCTGCAAATATGTTATTTTTTGACAAATAAACCATGCCAGGTTCTATAGGATAATGTGGGTTAATGTAACACATTAAGTAAATGACACTTTTATTTTCCCTTAAGTTTTTCTATCGATAGTCAACAAGATAATAATTTATGTCAGTTTTAAATAGCCAAGAAGAAAATATGCTTGTTTATGCCTATGTTTTTGCCACACTTCAGACATTATAGATAAATACTATAGACATATAGTAACTTGATAACATTAAAGAAGCATGTAAGGACTTTTTAAAGCATGAAATCAGGCAAATATTTTAAAAATATAGTTTATAAATATAAACAAATGAGCAAACAGACTGTGAGCCAAGGATGGAAATTAGGGAGCCATACAAAGTCACTACTTAAAGGAAACATAAGTGTTTCTACGTAGTCAGAATAAAAGTTAATAGCTCTATAAAAAGAGTATCCTGTAAATGCTCAGAGCCTATCTTACAGACAGAGACAAACTTGTTCTGTGAGAAATCTTGTCATTATTTTCCCAGTGGGTAAAAAGAACTTTTAATTGACCACATTAGAAATCCAAAAGTTCAGAAATGCTCAAGAGAAATGACTTGTTTTAGGGTTTAATTGAGAATTTTAGCCTTTATCTTACATTTCCCTGCCTGAACCCTAAAGTCTATAGTTAAAGGTTAATTAGTATTCAGTCCCATCAAAATTACTGAGAGTGCCAAGAGAAGTTACCCCAAGGAAGTATTAGTACTTTTTAAATGAAAAGGATTTTTCTACTATATTTCATCTGAGTAGAAATGCCCAGGGTTTTCTGGAAGACTCCATATGGAAAGCTCTATGGTAACTACTGATGCCGTCAGACATTTAAAGAGACACTATTTTTGGACTAAACCGGAGGTAAATATATAAATACCAATATGGAACAGGCAAGTAATAAAACTGACTGACATAGGCCTGCCTGAAAAGCTCATTCACTAAAGACTCGACACAGACACTCAGCCATCAGCCCACCAAATGGTGTAACCATTTGTCAGCACCGTCCTACTGTTACTATCCAGAATCTACTGTTAGAGTTGACTCTGATTTTGTTTTTTAGTGTTCTGTAGGTCAAAGAAAATAAGCTCTACCTAACTCTGAATGTGGCTCATATGGCCTTTGTGTTTTCAGTGTTCTGTCTCCCCCAAGGCTCTGGACCTATGATGTCAGTCGTAACAGCCAGTGCTCTATGTAGCTCTTCAAACTTAAATCAATTAAATTGCTAAATTAAATTTAAAACTTTCTCAGTCATAGAAACTTGAAGTACCTAGTGGCTGACATACAGTGCAGCACAGACAGTCACATCTGAACATCTGAAATGTTCTGTTAGACAGCAGTGCTCCAGACCACCCCCTGGGCCCAGGACACCTCTACAAATGCTCTTCTTTTACTTTCTCTTCACAAAGAAATAACCAAAATGTATCCTCATCATCTTGGATACACAAGTTCTAAGAGTTAAATAGCATCTAGTGAGTTTTTTCATACCTTTTAGCATGTGAATCACATTCTGCACATATTGTAATCACTTAGAGTCAAAGGAAGAAGAAGACAGTAAAGCAGCACACCAATCTGTGCTTATTTATTCAGGGATTGGATATACAAGAGAAGTACTATATACTACACCTTCTATAGCACTGCATTTGGCTGTCTTTGTGCTATATAGTACAACAAAAAAATTTTTTTTTGAGACAGAGTCTTGCTTTTTTTTTTTTTTTTTTTGTAGTTCAGACTAGCCCTGAGCTCAACTTCAAACTCACAATCCTCTTGTCTCTTCCTCCTAAGTGCTGGGATTACAGGCGTGAGCCACCACACGTGGCACTGTGGTATGTGGTACTGATTGCCGGTGGACATGAGTGACTATGCCTGGCATTGTTGTATGTGGTTACTGGGGTTTGAACCTGGGCCCTTGAGCTTGCAATGCAGGTGCCAGCACCACTGAGCTAAACACCCAGTCCTGAAAATTCTTTATATGTACAATATATATTCCATTTAGAGAATAGATAGCACACATATAGTATATAGCACATATAACCTTATTTATGTTATCTGCAATCTATATGTTCAGTCACAGGATAGATAATATATCCTTATCATATGCAATTCATACTTGTCCCTCTTTCTTGTTACCATGTAATATCTGATGTCACCATCAAAAATTGTTCCTTGATTCTTCTGATCTCTAAGGAAATATAATTCTTTCTGCCAGGTTCTAAGTCCATTTTTCTACAGTTATCTTCAAGGTGAATGTCTTTGCGCATCCTGAGTGGCTTGACTTCTCTACCCATTGAGCCTTGATTTCCATACCAACACTTAGCCACTAAGAGCAGTGAAATATTCACATATCTAGGGTAATTTCAAACATAAAACAGGGTCCTATAGAGCCTAAGGCAAGCAGAAGTAGACACCAACTTGTGTAGAGGATTTAAAACCCAATGGCAAAACCCAATGGCACTACCGTGTCTCCCAGAGAACCTTCTTGATAGGCTCAGGTTTCATTCCACACCATAATATTGTAGTAGTCCTTGGTACCTCAGCTCAGAAAATAGTGAATGTTCAGTTGGTGAAACAGAATAAAGTTAGCAAGAGGGAAACAAAGGAATTAAGGACCATATCATATCATAATTTAGTAGGCAAGATTGTCATGAAGGAGCACAGGTTCAGGAATAGTTAAGTCAGTTATTCTATAAAGTACTTTGTTTTGAATTGAGTTCTCTCTGTTGGTTCCATGACAGATTGCCTGAAGGGTGTTGAAGGTCACTGCTTAGAACCCCAGCTTGCTTATACTCCTCACAATATCCACTGCAAGGAAAAGTCATTATCTCCATTAGTGTTATCAGGAGCTGCCAAGATGATAAAAAAAATGTAAAATGAAAATGCAGCTAATATATCAATAGTGACTATTCAGTCAAAATAGAAAGAGGTTAGAGTTTATACATCAAATGCTATAATATAATGCAATAAATCATGTCTTTCATGTTACTATTTTTTCTCTTTTTTGTGTTTATTCAGCATGGTGAGGAGGAAGAATATGAACATGCTGATCCAATACAAATTAAATTCACTGGCCGGTTTCACATGTACTGTTCCGTGAGACATGGAATTTTCAGACTGGCTGGACCTGAGTTGCTTGAGGAGTGGTGTTTTCAGAGGAGATAGAGAGAACTGATACAATAACAAGTTAAATGGATGCAGAGATGGCAGAAATGGCAAGCAGCTTCTTTCACCCTCCTTTGAATAATTTTTTTTTTTTTTGAAGCAAGGTCTCACTTTGTAGTTCATGCTGGTCCTGAACTCAGTATATAGCCAAGGCCAGCCTCAAACTCACAGCAATCCTCCTGCCTTTGCTTCCCAAGTGCTGGGATTACAGATGTCAGTACTCAGGCCTGACACTGTGGTATGTAGGATTGAACTTGGGACCTCACGCCTGCCAAGCAGACTCTGGAACCACTGAGCTAAGTCCCTGTCCCCTCCTTGGAATAATTTTACGATTACAACTGATAGGTTTGAACTAGAGTATCAGCATGTAAATGAAACGCTGTTTTTATCCACTGTAGGTTTAATCCGTTTGTCTTCTATATATTTTATATATATATATATATATATATATATATATATATCTCCAAAATTATCAGTGAATGAGAGATGAGAATCTGTCATAAAATACTTTTTAAAAACTTAGTTTTTTAAAAATACAGCATCATGCGTTAACTGATTTTTATCTTCAGTAATTATTGCTGAAGTCTAACTAGTTATTTTTGGATAAAGAATTGAATATGCAAATTCAGACATTCATTCTTTCAAGGGCTGCAATTATTCTCATCACTTCAGTAAACATATTAACAAACGTTGCATCTGAACACAAATGCATTTGCTTATTAACTTGAAAGCCACATCTAAAACCACAAATTGCTTCTGTGATTAAATTCCTAATTTTCTTGTCAAACCCCAAATAAAGTATTGCTTATTGATTTAACAAGTGGTAAATGTGGGCCTATATCCCAAAACCAACCCCAGTCCCCAAAGCACTTAATGTTATTCAGGTATTTTTTTGTTTCATTTTATCTGGGGGATTAAAATTTGAGATTTGCTTTTCTCCAGAATGTTTATATTTCCATCTTTCAGATAATATTTTTCATGGTAAAGTAGATATTCTGAATGACAATATCTTTCTGTAATCAACTCTGATGTGAGATATAACTTGGGATTATTTTCAGAAACATTCAAACTCATCCAGTTTGTTTTTCAGTTTTATTAGTTTTAATTTAAAGTGGTGATGTTCACCTAACTTTGATACCAAGTTTAAGTAGATGACTCAGTTTGAGCTGGGTGCCTTAGATTACACTGAAAACAGAATAAATCTATATTTATATTCATTATAGTTATCTCATACTAGTGTGATTTAATGTAAAATGTTGTTACGTGTGATATGGTAAATAAATAATAGCTAGTAAAGTAAACAAAAAAAGAGAGGCCTTACTGCCCGTTTTGAGATTATATATATCCATAGTCTCAAACCATAGGTCTAGTGGTAATACTAAATATAGTGAGCTACATTTAGGGAAAACCATGCAGAGATTGCTTACAGCCAGGGGAGAGAGTAGACTTAGATTACTCATTAGTTTTCCACTCGGGAGACATGTGCATATCTGGCATGGACCAAATAGGATGCCTCATGGGGAAGATTCTGCAGTGAGTGAAAAAGCCATCAGTATAGCTTTCAGGGATTGAAAAGGACCTTCAAATTGTATAAAAAGAGAATTTTTATACTGATTTAATTATTATCTGAATTTATATTTCTACCCATGTATATTCATTCTGTCTCTTTGTCTGCATCTCTCCTTCACCTCATTCTTGGATGGGAAGGCAGTAATCCACATATACTTACCCACTGATGACTGTAGTTTATTTCCTGGAAGTAACAATTACACTCTTCATCATTTAGGACTAGTGATTACCAGTTCTGAAATATGTCAGGAACCTTATACTTTTATCAGGACACTCCAACCAACCTGCAACCTGGCTTATTTTTTTCTTTTTTCTTTCTTCTTTGAGTGAAGAGGAATTGTCTTGAACAGAATACAGTATAAAATATGTGGAAAGCTTATCTATATAGGTAATAAACTTAGTTTTTGCATCTTTTATCAAAATTATTTTAAAAGATGACCAAAAAAGTGGCTGTAGACTGACCAGTCCTGTTTTTCATTAAATATTCAGAAACCACTGGCTCAAGGCCTAGAATTGTATTTGTATTTATTTTTTCAGGTGGAAATCTGCATTAAACTCTGTCATTCTGTTGTATCAGGCATGGCCCTATTTGCTCATTCATGGCTTTGCTTGCCATGCCAGCATCCCTACGGTGTAGAAGATGCAACAGGCATAGAAGCAGCAGACTGATCAAAGGTCCCTTTCCTCAGAGAGGCCTTCTACCCACGGCTTCACAGTCTGGCGTTCTAAGTATTCATCTCTAGCTACTGGACCAGGCACAAATTGCTGTAGAACCTCTGCAGGAAACCAGTTCAAGGGGATGATGAGGGCTCTTTCACTGAGCGTCAGATTTGTGAAATGTGAACAGTAAACTATGCTCATTTGTGTATTCTCAATCCTACTTCATGTAAAATGAGCATTTGAACACTAAAGCTTGACAGTGAACTTATAAGATTATTCAAAGGTGTTACAACATGATGATTATGCAAAGATACTTAATCTTGTGACATTTAGCATTGTGTTAAAGCTACAAGGTTAGTGTGCTGCTGCAGTACAGTGTAAATGTTATATGATTGGAATGGTGGTGTATGAAGCCCTGAGAGCACAGGCTGTCTTTGCGCCAGATCATTGCATTAAGCTTTCTGGAATGGAGCTTGGGTATGCAAATATGCTTTCAAGTATAATTTCCAGCCTTCTGAAATAATGTATTCTGATACTCAGCATTCCTGGTGTACTTTAAAATTCTTTGATAAAAGTAAGTCATTTAAAAGATTATGAATGTGGAAAATTAAAGAGCAATATCTAACAACCTCTCATATTTATGACCCTAGAGTCCCATTTATCCTTTGTACTTCAGTGCAAAATGTTGTGTTCATGAAGTCAGATTATGATTTCTAGCAAAGATGAAGCTGATTTGTATGTTTATTGAGCATCTACCTTGTCAAATAAGTGATATGTGCTTTTAGTTTCACAGAAAACTTTTTTTTTTAAAGCAAAGTCTCAGATTGGTCCTGGGCTAACTATGCAACCCAAGTGAGCCTGGGACTCATAGCAGTCCTCCTGCCTCCACCTCCCTAGTGCTGGGATTACAGGCGTGAGCCACCACGCCCAGCACTATGGTAGGTGGTACTGATTGCTGGTGGGTGTGAGTCTCCATGCCCCACAGTATTGTACGTGGTTACTGGGGATCAAATCAGACCCTTGCATTTGCAAGGTGGGTGCTGGAACCACTGAGCTAAATCCCCGTCCCTCACAGAATATTTCTTATAAAGATGAAACTAAAAAATGCAAAGAAATTAGGTACGTGTACGAATATTTTGCATTAAGAACACAGGTCAAATGTTTTGTTTCTCAGGAAAAATAACTTTTCAAAGCCCACACCCAAAGATTACTTTCAGATTTCAGAGTTAAAACAAACCCTTTTTGAATTCACATATTTTCAGTAAGAGGAAAAAATGTTTAATGAGATACTGAGATATTTTATATCACTTGGGGATGGGCTCCATTTAATGATGAATAGTGTTAGGAAGGAGAAAAAATAATTATATTGCTTTGTTAAAACAAAATTAACATTCTTGAAGATAGCTCAAAATATCTTGGCTCTGAAGAGTTTTCTTAAACATATGTGCTCTGTTTTGGCACTGCAGAAATATATTTAAAAGAGAAGAGTTTCTGCCTTTTCACATAATGAAATAATCTAGTGATTGTATCTGTATGATAAAAACCAAGCAAAAGAAAGTGAGAAGCATTTATGCATAATAGAACAAATCTTTTCCATTTTGGTTCTTTAGTGAAAACTTTGAAATGATAGCTTTTAGATCTTCAACATTTACTGAAATAGAGTATCTTTCCACATATTTTATGAGCTTTTAAATCTTTCAAGCTATTAAATAGACATGAAGAAGTACTTTTTATATTTTTATTTATCTTTGCAATTTTCCATATAGCCACTCTGCTTTTATTATTCATTAGCTAAATGCAAAAACGGTTTTAAATGAAGCCATCAAGCATGCTTAAGCCCCAAATATTCTGATACCTCAGCTGGAGCAATGATTGTTTTGGTCCCTAAACAAACTATTTCTTATATAAGGAATTCACCAATACCCTTTATTATAAGATCTTCCACTCAAAAGTATATAAAATTAACAACATCTGTCCTATTTGAGCGTAGGAGAGGAGTGTAGAGGAGTTTTTCGCACTCAAGTGTTGAATCTCTTAATATCTGACGTATATCTGCACCTTCAAAGTCCAACCTACCTCTTTATGATTTATTGTCAGATTTATCTTTTAAAAGTTTGGACTGAAGTGTATCTCCTCCTGCCTTTGGCAAACTTCTCTGTTCAGCCACACAAGCAGGCAAAGTGTATGTGGGAGACACGACCTGTTCCCTCCATGAGTGGCCATGACCGGAGCATTGAATGGAGCAGGTGACATATGACCAACATCTGGTTGCTGGGAATCTAATAAAAGCATGGCAGAGAGGTGAAGGACCGTGCAGCTGCACCAGGCACCACCTCCTACTTCAACAGCGGCGTCCACTCCTTCATGGAATGCCTGTGCGGGACAGTCCTGAGATGAGCTCTTTACCTGCTGTCTCATTAGATATGAAGAGCACTCTCGAGGAAAGTTGGAATTATTTCCACTTTTCATGTTAAAAGTGTTTCAGAAGAGCGAAGTATTATTGGCTGTCGGTCACCCAGCTGGTCCTGGTTGAGTAGAGCAGTGACTGGTGAACCCTTGTGTCTGAATCCCACATCTCTTCATTATGCTGTTACATGGAAAGGTCTAGGGCATGAGTAACCACTAGGGAATGGGGGGAAATTTGAATAAAGAGAAGTTCCATCAAAGCATGGAGTTGTTAGCACAGGTTTTTTTTTTTAATCTTTATTGGTACATTAAATATACACATCATGATTGCACTCCATGTTACCACAGTTTTAAAACCTACAAAATTCTCTGACATACGCACACTCAAAAAAAATCTTCTTTTCCTTACAAAGGGTAGAGAGGGAGAGATAGCTTTGTCACTAAATGTTGTTGATTAGGAGACTGGCTAAGTTAGGAAGTGCAGAAGTTTCTCTAAATGTGCACGTGAAGATCTCCTTAAAGTTCAGATTCTGACTCAGCACATGAGGCCTGTGCATTTCCACAGCATGCTCTGATGGCTCAGCTGCCGCTACTCTTCTGTGGTCTGTGTTGTGTCAGAAGTGGAGAGGTCTCAAACAAAATGGAATGGGCAGTTTTATTTTCTTCTCTGAGTTTCTGTAGTTCTAGGACTCAGGGAGGAATAAGAGGGGTGGGTTTCATGAGGGCTTATCATTTAGCTTTAAAACTCTAATGGGGAATAAGTCAAAACAGAATAAAGAAAACCACAAGCTTCTCATGAATCGTAAGAGTAACTCTCCAAGCAGAGCAAAGCAAGATGAACAGCAGAAGTTGGCTACAAATCAAAAAGAGATTTCAAGCTTTTCCTTTCTAATTTTGTTCTTTTAAGATGGTAAGAGAAGAATTGGGCCCTCCACTTTTTTCCATTATTTTTGTTTGCTCTGGCTAGACCTTGGGAACTTGTTTGTGAAATTATCGGAAACATTAAGAAAGATTTGATTGTACAAATAAGCAAATAATAAAATAGTACTTTGAATAATAGATTGAACTTATAGGCTTATTTATTTTCCATCTTTGCTAGCTATTTAAATGTCATTGTCTTATTGTATATAGTGAAAATGATATCAACATATAATAAAGTATAGTGACAAACATTCATTAAACCACAGCTTAGTTTAGGAAAAAGCTAAATTTTCCACCAGATGCCCTCTAAACATGGTCTACGGTCTTTCATGACAGCATATGATGGTCACTTACTACTTCCATACAGTAATGTTTTTCAATTCATTTGAAGGATGTCAGACTGCACTGTTACTTTTGCTTTTTTATGCACCAGTGTTTGCCACCTCATACATTTTCACAGTTGTACACTAGTGCATTTCGCTCCATTTCTCTGAATGGCTGTTCACCATCTGGCCCCTCAAAGACTTTCATAGCAGCTGTACACACATTCAATTTTTGTATATTGTACATTTTTACATGTCTCCTTGTGTAATAGAAGAACAATGATCTAGAGAAGAGAGGAGTGACACTCCTGGCATGCTCACTTAATACACTAGGGATGATTTTAAGTTGGTTTATTGAAATTCTCATCTAAAAGTGGACATTGTTTAACTACTGTCTTGATATTTAAATGAACACTGATGAAGACGATTATACTGTGCTACAGCATACAGAACTGCAGTGTCATTTTGTGGATTCAGTGGGGTCGTGTAGGAGATGGATCCCTTAATTTATGTAAGTGTGTTATTGAAATTGTGGGATGTGAAGGAGTTTTCAAAGGGGAAACCTGCTTTGATGTGTCTAGTGGACTGAACTGTTCAAAAACTCCTACTTTTCTAGTTGAAACTTATTCAAAAGGAAGCTTCTTTCTTCTTTGGGGGTTCCCATTGATGAGTAGATCACTGGAGTTCATGACTTCATCTCTTCAGATCCTTTGGGTGGTATTTAGGGTCTTTTACCACAGTGCATCATGTGTATATAAGACTGTGATTGCATTGAGGAGTGGAGAATGCTTGGAAGACACTTGCCCAGACTAGTTGAAACAAATAGTTGAACCTTAATTCATTTATTAAATGTGTGTCGTCAGGTAGGGACCTCAGAGAAATGTGCTCTTTCCTCCTTCATTGTCAGCATGAGATTGGTCTGAAGTATCTGAGATAATATCCTCAACTTTCACTACATCTTTGCCTATGACCTGGCCTAATATGTCTCTTGTGTCAAGAAACTAAATTATTCCCATTTCTTCAGGAAACCTTTAAAAACCTTTTTCAGATGTTATACTGCTGTCATTTCTATTGTACTTAAAGCAACTGTCTTCTGAAAAATACATAGGCACTTTGGTTCTTCAATTGTGTAACATTTGAATAGTGTTCATCACTTAGATGTGGGGGAATGATGTGTAAATTATATTTTATAATGTGGTTTTCTTCTAAGTTAAAAAATGTACATGCTGATAATCTCAGCACTCTGGAAGTTTGAGACAAGAAGATCTCAAGTTTCAGCCCAGCTGGGGAAACTTAGCTGTTTAGTGAGAAGCTGTCTCAAAAGCAAACAAAGAAATGAAAGAAGTGTTGGTATGCAGCTCAGTGCAGAGGAGCTGGGTTCAATCCCTACAACCTGGAAAAAAAAAAGTCCAAGAAAAGAATTAAAACCTTCTCATTTTTTTTTTTTTTTTACAGATGGCAGCTGAATGGAAGTAACATTGATATGAGTATGGAACACCGGTACAAGTTGAATGGAGGGAATCTTGTGGTTTTTAACCCCAACAGAAATTGGGATACTGGAAGTTACCAATGTTTTGCAACAAATTCACTTGGAACAGTTGTCAGCAGAGAAGCTAAACTTCAGTTTGCGTGTAAGTTTATGTTATTCAGCTAGCAAAAATATTGTAAAATATATAACTTACATGACTTTTTGAATTTTAAAAACTGTAGATGTTAAATTCAGAAAGTTGAGGAAAGAACTCAGTGGAATTTTCTGAATTGCTGTTCAGTGTAAAATGTTGACCTTAAAGTGTGTGTGTGTGTGTGTGTGTGTGTGTGTGTGTGTGTGCGCACATACAAGTTCTGTATTCCTGGTTTGTGAGGATTCTGTTTATGGAATGAAGAATATATTTAGGGATGATTCTATTGAGCTGCTACTCTTGTTTTGCATTGTGCTAGAACTGAAGCATATGTGGGAGTCCTCCAGTGTAGATCTTGACGAGCATTCCAAGTAGAGTTATATCTATTAAGCCTGCAGAAAGAAAAAAGACAATGAGCCAAAGAAGAAAACAATGTGGATGAAGATGTATCATTGCCACCTTTGGGGTGTTATCACAGATGGTGGTTGGTGCATTGGTGCAGCCTCTTAATCAAACCTGGGCAACATGTGGCCCAACCAAAAAAATCACCTTGTTTCTCCAGAGAATTTGGCATTGGGAGCAGAAGCCTAATTTAGCTTTTATCCTTGCCTGCTTTTTAACGTTCTGTTTCCTCTTTGATTTTATTTTATTTGTGTAGTTTATGTATGAGGCACACCATGATGAGTTTGGTACACAGATTTCAGTTCTTTACACCACAACAATTATGATATCAGTTGCTCATGTTCTCATAATAGGACAGGATTCTCTGCTCCTGAGAAGGCATTATTCGGTTAACGATATATTATATATTCCTGATTTATTCTTTGCTTTGTGTACTTAGAATCAAAGTGGTTGATTTGCTCCTCCATTATATTCTGCATGTTCTGTTTTTTATACTTTCTTTTTCCTTTGTTTTGTCCCTCTCACATGCACAGTAGTTTATAGTTTGATTATAGGATGTATTATATAGTTTGTACTTTAAATGTACTAAATCTAAAAATAGATTTTTCTTTTTTGAGAGAGGGTCTCCCTTTGTAGTTCAGGCTGTCCCTGAGCTGAGCCTTAACTCACAGCAATCCTCCTGCCTCTGCCCCCCACCCCCCTCCCCTGTGCTGGTGCTGGCGTTACAGGCGTGAGCCACCACGCCCGGCACTGTGCTATGTGGTTCTGATTGGTAGTGGGCGTGAGTTTCCATGCCCAGCATTGTTGTATGTGGTTACCAGGGATTGAACCTGGGCTCTTGTGCTTGCAAGGTAAGTATAGTTTTATTTTTAGAGTATTTCCTTTAAAAAAAGAATTTAGTTTCTTTTTCCTTTAGTGCATGGTTTCCTTGTTGGTTTGCTTTCCACAGTTACTGATTTAAACCATGCAATTTTAATATCTATCTATCTATCTATCTATCTATTGTGTACATAGTTTGTCTAGTATACTGTATATAGATACATATGTTTGTATGTAGTAAATACATAATTATAAAATACTCTAGTTATGAATAATGTGCATAGATTTCAACTAGCATTTTAACTGCATGTATTATGTATCCTTGTTTTACCTGGTTCTAGTGGCAACTACTAGACCTCTTCCTATTTTTGCATTTCTATTTTTAAAAATTTTCAGTCAAAGTATAAGTGTAAAATTTAATATGGAATGTTTAAAATTTCAAAAACATTTCATGCTCATGTACTTTACAGACTTTTCTGATGGATTTAAATATTAAAACAGCTTTTGGTTGGTAAGGAATGTCCACCTTCAACACCGTCAGAGAATTCTGAGTGTGTGCTTGTTTGCCTTCTGGAATAAGTGCTGCTGAAGGAAGCTGGGCTTGCCGTATTTTTTGATTATAAATGGTAGAATTATTTTTTCTTTATCTTTCTAGTTTAAAACATGATTCTAGCATACAGCTAAATTTATGTCTACTTTGCCGTCTTTTGTCTACAATGTGAAAATTTCTCTTGTAATACTTACATATTGTAAGTAAAATTATACTTTGGGCAAGATGTTTTCTTCTACATTTTTTAGTTTTATGTTTATGTGTAAAAAGCTCTGATAATTTAGATACTAAATATCTCCCTTTGAATTGTTTTTCTTATTCTGTTCTTTCCTATGAATTTATATTCCTGAGTCATAGAGCCTAAATCTTTTTATATTCTTTTGAAGGTAAAGATCATGCTTTGAAATGTCCCTCTACTTCTATTTAGTGCTTCCATTTTTATGTTTAAGAGCTTTCCACAGGCTGTAACAAGGGTCATGCCAACAGTTAGTCTTTCTCTACTAGTTGTTTGGGTGGACTGTTTTTTGCAAAGGAGAGAGTGACTTCCATAACCACAGGAAATGTATGGTTCTCATATCATTGATGTTTCCAGGAGTCTTGTATAAAATACCACAGTGAATGTTTAAATTTTGAAAATGTATTACAGTAGAAGACACATTGCCATGAACCCTCTTCAAAATACTCTCCTTCACGCTGAATACACTTCTCCATTTGTGGATGAGGACACAGTCATTTCATTACAAGCCTGCCTTTCCTTTGCATGGCATTCATCATCAGCATTCAACAGATTTTTTACTCTTTTTTGAGTCAGGGTTTCGCTTGTAGTTCAGGCTGGCCCTGTACTCACTGGGCCAGCCTCAAACCCACAGCAATCCTTCTCCCTCTGCTTGCCAAGTGCTGCAGTGACTAGCGTGAGCCACCACACCTGGCATTGTGATATGTAGTATCGGGGATTGAACTCAGGACTTTGTGCTTGCCTTGTAAATTTCAGAACCACTGAACTAATTCTCTGGCCCAGCATTCAGCATTTTATAGTCACATGTTATAAAAACATGAAAAGAGAATTCCAGAGCTACCTCAGAGAGTAATGAGAATGATGTGTGTTCCAGTAGAGGATGAGCGTTTTCAAGAGAATTAATGGCAATTTGTTTTTTACTGTAATAAATTTATAAGTCTTCACCCCTTTTGGTTAATTATTGAACACTACTCTTTAATGTAATGCTACTGTTATACTTAATATTTTTCATAATCAGTAGTATGAGTACAATTAACTTAGAAGTTTTCCCTCTGAGAGATACTCATGGCTTATATGGCAAATACCTTTTAAATTGTATTTCCAGTGGTATTTTCCTGGTTATTGACCAGTACTTTATGGTGAGATTAATATGAAATTATGGAACCAGGGATGAGATTTCAGCCTACCCTCAAGCTGATGAGATACCCATTTACTGTTTCATGAAGCAAAGGAGAAGACATGACTATCCTTGGCGAGTGACTAAGGACTTTACTACTCTCAAAGCAGCAAGTAATATGGATGTGAATGTGGTTGATTCAGATCCCTTTGCCTCCAAGTCCCACAGAGAGACAGCTTACTGGGGTGGATGCTGTACCAAAAGATTTGGGACCCTGGGCCAGGAGAATCCCTTTCTTAAGAATAAGTTGTAATCACTACAAAATATAAGGATACATTTTGTTATCCCTCTGGGCTACTGTCGATAGTCACTTCACTTGAGTCATGGGCTTGGAAAAGAGCCCTTGTGCCTTTCACTGTTGGCTCACCCAGCAAGTATCTGCAAGCTCATACCACTTCACGTGTTGTCCTCCCAACAGAAGTTCTCTATTTTCTTTGCTTGGTAGTGTCATTGACTTTGGAGTAGGGGTGTGCCACAGAAGAATGGATGTGGCAGGGTATAAAATATCTTCTTGCTTTCTGTGTTTCATATGGCAAGCCCGAGATGTGTTTGGCTCTTCCATCAATCTGTTTTGACCCATCTTACAAATTTTATTTGCTCCTATGCTTGATATTAGATTGTTAACAGTCTTAGTGTACAGTTAAAATTTTTGTCTGTATGTTGTTTTGTACTTTGTTATCGTAGTTTTATATTTAAATTTTCAAGAAGCAGCATTAGGTACTCTCAAACTAGAGCTCCATCAATGTGGCAAAATGCAAAATGTTTTTTGAATATGATTATAATACAGATTTCAAGTAAAAACATCAAAGAAGGTAAATAGAAGATACTGTAATTTGCAAATCTGGAAAAAAAGGAATATATTAACTGGAAGAAAGAATAACCTCAGAGACCCCCTAGTGTTAATTTGCTTGTGATTTCAGGTCAGAGAAATCTTAAAGGTGTTGTGGGGCAGAGGGACGGGAAAGTTCTGTCAATGAAAAATGTTCTAATTTTTCAGTATAGCTATGTCTCCTCTTCAGACTATATTGTGTGTTTTATATGATTTTAAGATTTACTTTTGTCTATAGAATCCATGAAGAAAGTATTTGAGTGTAATTTCATGAATAAATGAGAATATGAAAATTAATGTACTACTTTTAATGTTAGTGAAATGCAAAAATTTTATCCTGATTTTCTTGAAAAGTGCTGCTAATAAAATGACAGTGTTAATGTATATTGAAAGCTTAAAAACTTTCCTTCTATAGACATTCTCAATTAGGTTTTTTTTTTTTTTTTTTTTTTTTTTTTTTTGGCGGGGTGACGTCTTCCTTCCTTCCTTCCTCACCGTGTAGCCGAGGCAAGCCTTCAGCTCACAACAATCCTCCTGCCTCAGCCTTCTGAGTGCTGGGATCATAGGCATGAGAAAGAAAGTGTTTAAAGGAGAAGGGCAACTAAGGATGAGAGATGGAGAAATTAGAATAAGTTATTTCATGTTCTCCTTGCCTAATGGTTTGTATTGAGAAGTCTGCTGCGATTTGGGTGAACTTTCTTTATAGATGATTTGTTTGATTTTTAAACAACTTTCAACATTATGTTCTTGTTCTGAATTTCTGCAATTTTGATTTTATGCCTTGGTGTAGATTTTTGTTGATAATAGGTATGTAGAGTTCTGTAGGCCTCACGTATTTGTATGTTCAATGCTTTTTTCATGTCTGGAAAATTTTCTGTTGTTTCATCTGTGAACAAGTTTTTTATTGTAATTACATGTTCTGTTGCTCTTTCATCAATTGACCTGTCTTTCATTGATTCTCTTTGCATCATCTTATAATTGTTGGACTGATTTTTCATAGCATCTCATTTTTAAGATATCTTTCTTTTTGTAGTCAGTAACGATAGTTGTGTCTTCTAGGTCTGAAATTCTGTCTTCACTATGGTTTAAATGATTGCCTGTGGTTTTGATCGAGTTTTCAATCCCCTGGATATCTGTTTGAACTTGTTTTATGTATTCAGTTTCTTCTTATGTTGGGTGTGTTTGGTTTCCATCATTTTCCTAAACTCTTCTTTTATTTAATCTATTTCTACTCTAGTTTCATTGATCATGTCTTCCATTTTTATTGTTATTTCTTGTGTTTTTAAACCTAGAGGATTATTTTCCTATAGATTCTTTACCTGTCTTCTATTTGTCTACTGTACTATCATTTCAGGTAAGTTGCTTTCACTTTCCTGTAATTCCTCATATACTGTACTTGTCCTGTGTGGACTAGATTTCTGGGGTTGCTCTACATGTTGTCCTTTTCTTTTATCTATTTATTTATTTATTTATTTTTGGTTGTTATTTGCAGATTTCCTATGGTAGATAACTTTATCATATCAAAGCTTCTCTAGGAAATGCATAGTCCTCAGAGCTGTCTTTTAAGTGTAGGTGTTTTTTTGTGTTTATCCCATGATCCTACCTCCCCAATCTGTCAAAGATAACAGTTTGCTATGTATTTATCTCAGCATTCATTTCTTTGTACTGGACTATAGTGGTGGTTGGAACCCTAGATAACTGCACTTTTGTCATAAACTGGAGAGCAACTAATCATGAAAGATATGATATCCTGGGTAAAGTAGTAAAAATAGTAATATCAATAGCATCTAACAGTCTAGTGGATGAGAAACTGGGATTTGTCGCTATTAGTATGTTACAGTTAACCAAATAAGCAAATTCTACTTTTGTCCAACAAGATCCAGCTTAAATCAAGAGCTTGTATATTGTGAGTTTCTCTGTAGTAGAGTGATTTTTATCTTGTGGGAGGGAAATGTAAGAGGAATAAGAGACAAAACAAAGAGATAAATGAAAAGAAATATAGTACAAATAAGGATGAAGGGCAAAGGATGAATGCCCAAACTTTAGGATGCTAGAGGAGAGGACAGGAGAAAAAACAAGGAGGAAGAAAAGAAATAATGAAACAAATCAGAAACACCAGAGACAGTGTTAATTCACATGAAAGTTTCCTAAAATCAAGAGAAAGTTGTGGAAAGAGAAAAAGACCAATAAAACACAATTATAAATATATGAAGGTTGAATAACAGTAACAGGAAAACAAAAACAAAAAACAAACAAACAAACAAAACCTCCAAACCAACTAGATTGAAGAAATTAACCAAATCAAGCAAAAAAGGAAAGAGAAGATTAAGCGGTGCCTTGACCTGTGGCTCTTGTTCTGCTACCAGGACCACTCTAGAAACCTACAGAGACAGGCCAGGCAAGTGCGGCATGGCAGAATTCACAGGGAAGCTCAACAACAAAGGAGCCTGGCACCATTAAGTGGTATCTGGGCCTGCACCTTTCCTGCGGCCTCTTGATCATGCCAGAGGTCCTCAAAGACACACTGGATAAGTAGGGCATGACACTGAGTCTCAGCAAGAAGAGAGCCGGGCACCATTGCCAGGCACTGGGCCTGAAGCTCTTCTATGACCAGGGTGAGACCAGAAGGCCTTGGAATGTTTATTTCTTCGTGGGCCAAACTGAACACAATTGTTATATGGGGAAGAGCCTCCAGAGTCACCACCACTGTGAACACTGAGTAAGTGTGGATGTGGTACTGAAACCTAGACAGTAGCCTTTAGTGAGTTATTCTACCTGGTTCACCACTCTAAGAGTGAGGGAATACATTTGACTAACACCACTGAATGGAGAATATTAAGGCCCATTCGAAATACAAGGAGGGGGGCCGGGGAGTTAGCTCAGTGGTTCTGGCGCCTGTCTTGCAAGTGCAAGGGCCCGGGTTCGATTCCCCGGTAACTACATACCATACTGGGCATGGAGACTCATGCCCAGCAGCAACCAGTACCACATACCACAGTGCCGGGCGTGGTGGCTCACGCCTGTAATCCCAGCACTTGGGAGGCAGAGGCGGGAGGATTGCTGTGATGTGAGTTTGAGGCTGAGCTCAGGGCCAGGCTGAACCACAAAGCGAGACCCTGTGTCAAAAAAAAAAAAAAAAAAAGAAAAAAGAAAAAAGAAATACAAGGAGGACAACCGGATATGTCTCCTAAGAGATACAAATATTAAGAAGAAAGAAACATGCAACAAAAATTGCCCAGATGCCAGGAAAGTAATTAAATGAATACCATCAATAAGGAAAAAGGAATAGAAATGAGAAAAAAATTAGAAACACAAATACAAAGATCATCACCACAGGGGAATTCAGGGAAAAGGGAAATGAAGCAAACTGAAGCTCAATCAGCAGGACAGTCTGAGATGGTAAAAAAAAAAAAAGCAGATCTAATAAAATGGAAATCAGAACTGATTTCTGAGATGAAAACAGATACTATTCGCAGTGAAAGATATGATTAAAGAAGAGATCAGGGGCATGATATAATCTGAAGTAACAAAAGCAATGGAACTTTTAAACAGCATCAAGCAGAGTTCCAGCTGATTAAAAAGGAGCACGAAAATTTGTGAAATAGGATAAATGAAACTGAGGACCGAATTTCAGATGTAGAGGACAGGATCAGGGGCAATGCACAGGGACCACCTAATTTATGGAAAATGGAGAAGGACCATAAGAAATCAATCCAACAGCTCTAGATGAGTCAAAGAAGAATACTATAAAATTAATTGGAGTCACTGAGGAAGCAGGAGGCACTACAAAAGACAAAACTCTTAACAGATATAATGCAGAAAACTTCACAGGAAAAGGAAAAGAATTAGACATACAGATAAACAAGACATATAGGCTTCCAAATGGCCATGATATTAAAAACAAAAGTCTTCAAGTAGACATATAATAATCAAGGTTCCAGATATCCAACAAAAGAAAAAAATAATACTGAAAGCAGTTAGAGAACATGCACGCACACACACACACACACAAGGAGGCTCATCAGAATCACAGCAGGCTTTTCAACCCAAATGCTCCAGGCAAGGAGAACCTAGAGTAAAGTATTTCAAGCCTTAGAGGAAAACAAACTCTAACCTGGATTGGTGTATCCTGCAAAATTATCCTCAAGAATTGATGGGGAAGATACTTCCATGTCAAAGAACATCTAAAAAACTTCACAAATACAAAACCAGCACTCTAAAACATTTTAAAAATATCTTGGAAATAAACAGTGAAGTTCACAAACTCATAATACCCAGCAGAGTAAATCCACTGGACAAGGCAAGAAACTGAATGGAAAAGGGCAAAGGCAAAAAATAAAAGAACTAAGAACAGAAAAGCATCATGACAGCTCTAAATTAGTTCATATCAGTCATAATCATTAATGTCAATGCACTCAGTGTGGCAGTTACAAGAAAGAAGATCTTACAATATTCTATATACAAGAAACACTTGTAGTTCAGAAAGAAAGCCATAGACTGAAAGTAAAAGGATGGAAAACAATTCTCCAGCAATAGGAAACTGCAAAAAAGCAAGAGTTGCTATCTTATTTGCAGACAAAATAGATTTGAAACCAAAACTGATTGAGAGGCAAAGAAGGTCACTATATCCTCACATAGGGAACAATCTAAGAAAGAAATAATAGTCATAAATATTTATGCACCAAATTCTAATGCACCCAACTATATATAATAAAGATTAATGGATATGAAAAGCCAGATAAGCACTAATATAGTAGTAGCAGAGAACTTCAATACCCTACTGTCAGAAAGAGACAGATCTACTGAACAACAACAACAAAAAAAATAAATACTGAAATACTTGAGCTAAACCAAACTTTTGAGCAAATAGATTTAATTGATTCCTACACAGTATTCCATGTTGCAAAGTTAGAATATACGTTCTTCTCATCTGCTCATGGATCATTCTCCAAAATAGACCACAAGCTAGTGCATAGAACATGTTTAAGTAAATGCAAATTAATTGAAGTTATCCCATGTATACTGTAAGACTAGAGTATCTTGAAATTAGAGTTGAAGAGCAAAAGAAATTTCAAGATCCTCACAAACATATGGAAATTGAACAACACTGTGCTGACCCACCAATGGGTTACAGAAGAAATTAAGCAGTTTTTACAATTAAATGATAACCCTAGTACAAGATATAGGGGTTTCTGGGACACAATGAAAGCACTTCTACAAGAGAAAATCATAGCAGTCAATGCCTACACAACAAGAACAACAACTTCAAACAAACAATCTAATGTTGAATCTCAAGCTACTAGAAAAAAAAAAAAAACAGCAAGACAAAGCTTGTAGTATGGAGGAAATTAAGATCAGAGTTAAAATTATGCAATGGAGACAAAGAGAATGATACCAAAAAAAAAAAAAAAAAAACAACAACAACAACAAATGGAAGAATTGGTTCTTCAAAAGGATTAACAAAATTGACAGACATTTAGCCAACCTTATCAAACACCAAGGAAAAGGCTTGGATCCATACTATTAGGAATGAAAAGAGGGAAATCCCCACAGATCCAGCAGAAATCCAGAGGATTATAAATATGTACTTTGAAAATCTGTCCTACAACAAGATGGAAAATGTAGAAGAAATGGATAGATTCCTAGAGAGATATGAACTTCCAAAGTTGAATGAATAAGATATAAAAATGTTAAACACATTAATACCAATCTGTGAAAATGAAAATGTAATAAAAAACTTACTGATAAAGAAAAGCCCTGGTCCTAATGATTTTACTGTTGAATTCACAAAAGTGTGAAAGAAGAGTTAACGGCACTATTTCTCAAATTGTTTAATGAAATCAAAAGGGAAAGTGATCCCAAATTTGTTTCTGGAAGCAACTATTACCTTGATTCCAAAGCAGAGAAAGACCCAACTGAAAAAAAAAGAACTA
This sequence comes from Petromus typicus, assembly GCA_004026965.1. NCBI lineage: Eukaryota > Metazoa > Chordata > Mammalia > Rodentia > Petromuridae > Petromus > Petromus typicus. The sequence continues at coordinate 41,432 of PVIR01000465.1, forward strand.
CAGGCCAACCTCCCTAATGAACATTAGTGCAAAAGTGCTCAGTAAAATTCTGGCAAATGAAAATACAGAGAATGATCAAGAAGATCATACATCATGACCAACTTGGATTCATCCTAGGGTTGCAAGGATGGTTTAACATTTGTGAATCAATAAGTGTGATATAATGTATTAACATACTCAAGGACAAAAAACATGTGTTCATCTCAGTAGATTCAGGAAAAGCATTTGACAAAATCCAGCACTTATTCATAATCAAAACTCTACAGAAAATTGTGATATGTGGACTTTATCTCAAACTAATGAAAGCTATTTACAAGAAACCATCAGCCAACATCATTCGAAATGGTAAAAAATTGAAACCTATCACACTAAGATCAAGAACAAGACCAGGATGTCTACTATCAACACTCCTGTTCAGTATAGTGCTGGAAACATGAGACACAGCATGTAAACAAGAGAAATAAATAAAAGGAAGGAATAAAGATAGAAAAAGAAGTTAAATTGTCATTATTTGATAATGACATGCTCTGTATAGAATATCCTAAAAACTCAACCAAAAGACTTCTAGACTTACCATATTTAGTAATACAGCTGAAGATCAGTGGTTAAAAATCAGTATCCTTTAAATACACCAACAGCAGACTCACTGAAAGAGAAATTAGAGAATCAACCCCTTTCATGATAGCATCAAAAAAAATCTAGTAATCAGTCTAAAAAAAGAGGTGAAAGACTTATTTTCTGAAAATTATAGCACTTTGAAAAAGAAAATTGAAGAGAATATCAGCAAATGTGAAGACATCCCTTGTTCCTGGGTAGGAAGAAGAAACCTCATCAAAATGGTTATACTCTCACAACTATTACACAGATGGCAATCCCTATTGAAATCCTAACAATATATTTATTTCATGGATGGAGAGAAAATAATCCAAAAATTCATCTAGAATCACAAAGGACCTAGAATACCAAAAGCAATTATAAGCTACAAGGACATGGTGGGGGTGTCATGAATCCTAACTTGAAACTATACTACAAAGCCACTGTGTTGAAAACTGCATGGTACTGGCAAAGTAACAGACCTGAGGACTGTGGAATACATTAGAAGATCCAGAAACAACTCCAGATACACTAAGCCACTTTATATTTAACAGATGATCCATATATCCTCAATGGAGGAAATACAGCCTCTTTAACAAATGGTGATGGAATTACTGGGCTTTAACCTGCCAAAGGCTAAAGCTAGACTTATTTCTTTCACCATGTACTATGCTAAAATCAAAGTGGATTAGAGACCTAAACATTAAAACAGAAACACGAAACCTACTGCAAAACAGGTTAGGTAGAACTCTTGAAGATACTGGCCTAGGGAAGCACTTTATGAACAATACCTCTATAGCATCAGAACTAAAAGAAGGAATCAACAAATGGGATCTTATAGTATTAAAAAGCTTCTGTGCAGCAAAAGAAACCACCAGCAGAGCCAAAAGACACCCAGAAATATGGTAAAGAATCTTTACCTAAAGGGCTAATATCTAAAATATAGAATATATAAAGAGCTTCAAAAATCAACATCCCCCCCCCCTGCAATTTAAAGACCCAGTTCAAAAATGGGAATCTGAAATGAACAGATACTTTTCAAAGGAAGAAGTAAAAACAGTCAAGAACCATATGAAGAAATGCCCAACATCACTGATCATTTGAGAGATGAAGATGTCAACAACATTGAGATTGATGTCATTCCAGAAAGAATGGCTGTTTTTTCAGAATTAGCCAGCTTCTAGTACTGGCGAGGATGCAGATGAAAAGGAACCCTTCTCCACTGTTGGTAGGAATGTGGACTGGTACAACCACTGTGGAGATCAATGTGGAGATTCTTCAAAATCTAGGATTAATGGTCCCATTTGATCCTGCTATTCTCCTGCTAGGAATATACAACAAAGAATTAAACAATCATATCATAGCGACGTATGTGTACCCATGTTCATAGCAGCTCAGTTTGTGATAGCCACATCTTGATGATACCCATCAACTGGAGACTGGATAAAGAAGATGTGCTCTTTTTTTTTTTAATGGAGTATTACTCTTCCATAAAGAAAGATAAGTTTGAGTCATTCTCAAATGGACATATCTTCAGGAGATACTCATAAGTGAAATAAATAGGTCACAGATATGTAAATACCATATCTTTTCTCTGGTATGAGAAACTGAAGATGTAAATGAGTTCTAGAATGTATGATAGATATTGTAAAATAAAAAATATTCAAAAGGAAAATGGTAGGGATAAGTACTGAGGGGAAATAAATGATATGATATTAAAAAAGAAAGAAACCATATGTATATCAGGATAGACGGGGTAATAGAGTGGGTGGAGTAATGGGTAAAAATGAAAATTCTTGTGCTCATACAAATTCTCAATATTGAGTGTGTATATAATGTATATATAAAATGTACCAAGAAAGAATATTTAAACAAAAGAAAGCAAAAAGAAAGATAATAAAAATAGTAAAATTCCTCTAGTGTTCCCAGTTCTGTGTTAGTCAGACCCAGAGCTGGATATCTAGGGTGTAGCATTGTCAGGTCTGTTGTAAGACTGGTGCTGGACTAATGCTGTTTCTCACTTCTGAATTGAGAGCCTGACCCTTCCCTAGTCAGCACCTTCCGGGTGTCTTTGGCCCAGTCTTCATTCTGTGATCCTGTCCTCATGGCTCTGTCAGCCCCTCTGTGTCCTGTGCCAGTGCCAGCCAGAGGCTCTTCTCAGATCTGTGGGCTCTTGGCCGTTCCTTGGTCTTGAAATGTCTTCTCTGTTCTACACCTTTGGTGTTTCACATCCTGGTTTACGGAGGTGGAGCTTTTGTTCTGCCACTGGCTGGGGACATTTGCTTATGTTCATGTAATAGTACAGAGAAGAAGAGTCCCTTTCTGCTGCCTAGACTGCTTGCCTGTGTCTCGTCACAGGGCTGAAGGGATGCCTCCAGCCCTTTGTAGCTGGGCCCAATCAGTTTTAGTAGCCCTGTGTGGTCCAGGGAGTGCATTGGGTATTTAGGAGATGTTGTCTCCAACATTCACTGGTGCTTCCAGCTGTACAAGACTCTCTATCCCGGTCTGGTTTCTGTTTCTCCTTGAGCAGTAGCACTGTTTTTGCTGATCCCCACTAGAGCAGGCATAAATGTGATCTGAGCTGCATAAGTGATCTTTTTCTTCTGCTCTTGCGGTGGATCCTACTGTTTTCTACTTCTCTGTCAGTTCCTTCAGTGTTCCAACATGCCTTCCCAATTTCTTTTAAATTATAATTTCTACTCCTGACCATTAACTCTGGTAACTGATACTGTTAGCACCTTCCAGCCACGTCAGCAATATGATGGATTATTAAAAGGTTTGTAAAATATAGCGTGCTTTAGGCATAACTTTTAAACAAGCTCCCAGTTAAAGACAGTCAAGTGCAAGCTATATTCTACAGTGGTTTTTTAGCTGAGCCCCTTTCTAACCTCCACAGAACCTGAAAATTTTGTTCTTGACTATGTAAGAAATTGAGCATTAGGAAGATGAATGGAGCCAGTTGCTGGTTGATTCATGTTTTAATATGCATCATGTAGTCCATGCTATTATAGAATTTTATTGGACCTTAATTTCATTAACTACTAGTCAATGTTGACACTATTATAACTTTGTAAGTAATACTTATAGATGAATTTGTGGGCAAATTATTTTTCTGGTTACTTTATTTTCATGCCTAATTTTTTACTTTTCCAAGAGCTATTTATCTAATTATGTGTTTTTCCATCTTGCTTTTCTATGTGGTCTTTTATTGGTCATACAGAATTTTGTCCCAACTTCTTGGTTGTCTTCTTAGATAATTAGATGTATCAGGTATTGCTGCAGTTTTATCTTTTTTGGGAAATTAAATTTGTAGGGAATCTAAGAGTCTTGGTCGTCCTCTTAGATAATGAGATGTATTAAATATTGTTGCAGTTTTATCTTTGTAAGGAAATTTGTCCTAGAGCTCTTTGGAGTGCTTCAGTCTAGACTGGTCTTCCTGCATTATCAGAGAATATAACTTTCTGGGATTTCCCTTCATCAGCACTGGGGAGAGTCTCCCAAGACTTTGCTGTGTACATACCTCCTCATACTTGTTTTTGGTATCTTTCTGTTCTCTGGCATTTATTGCTTTGAATACCATGTCCTTAAGTATCCTAAGAAAAGATGGTTGATATCTTCAGTTGCTGTAGACCAAGTAACCTAACATTATTATGCTGAAAAAATGGATTGAGAGCTTTTTCCATATATATATATATATAATGTTACAGATTCCTTCCTTCATAATTTTAAAGGTATTTTCTTGTTGCTCACTAGATACCAGTGTTGTGGAGAAGTCTGTTTGACTTGTGGCTATCTTATATAGGATGACTTGTTTTTTTCTAGGACAGTGCCTAGACTTCTAATGTCTTTTGACGTCTCAATTTCACAATGACTTGATTTGTTATCAGTCAAATTTTATCCACTGTCCTCTACTGTATTTCTTCAGTAGTTTCAAAATACGAGTTTTTGCATTATGATAGATTTTATGATTTGTTCTCTTTAGTTTTCTCTTATTTTCTGTTTTTCATATCTTACTACTTCCATTTTGAACCAACTGGAGTAGATCATTCTTCTGGAAGCTTCTCCTACCTCCTTAGCTTGTCCAGATTTCTTTCTTTTTGACTTTTACAACTATGTCTTGGTTGGCTACTTCAACTTTTTCTTGGAACACTTCTACTGAGTTTATAATACCTGCTATGATTTTTTTTTTTTAAAGGTTTTTTGAGACAGGGTCTCGCTTTGTGGTTCAGGCTGGCCCTGAGCTCAGCCTCAAACTCACATCACAGCAATCCTCCTGCCTCTGCCTCCCGAGTGCTGGGATTACAGGCGTGAGCCACCACGCCCGGCACTGGTATGTGGTATTGGTTGCCGCTGGGGTGAATCTCCACACCCAGTATTGTTATGTGGTTTCCGGGAATCGAACCCGGGTCCTTGCGCTTGCAAGACAGGTGCCGGAACCACCGAGCTATATCCCCGGCCCATGCTATGATTTTTTTTTAGTACTTAAGAGATTGTTATATTAGAAATTTCCTTTTATATCTTATTCTGTTTGTATTTATAGTATCTTTTCATGTCTGAATGAAATTATGAACAATAGTCCTTTTTAATTTACATTTTATTTTATTAAAACATACTCTCAAAGTTATTTCATTTATTTTATATTGGCTTATTTTCATCAAAAGAGAAGTTTTAGGTACCTAGCAATATTTTGTTTTTGGCACAGACTTAAGAGTGGAGACTTAAAAACCAGATGGAAGTGTCTCAGCATTTAAGGTAATGGTTCACTCTTGTGTGTGCCTTGTTTCCTCAGGCCTCATCAAATGTTTAGCTCTTCAGATTTGGGAAGACAAATTCTTCGGAAGGGAAAAGGATCTAGCTTTCTTCCTTAAGAACCAAAGACTCTACTAGTTTTCTAGAAGATAAGTGGAAGATATGGCTGTGGTTAATTGCAATGTGCAGTATGCATAAATGTATTTAACCTACCTGCTTCCGCATGAGACCCTCAATGTGTTCTTTTTACCCATGACTTTTCCTTTATACTTACAATTCTCTCCTCATCCTATGTGGATGAGACCAGAAGTCTGCAGTCCTGACTTAAATTTTCCTCTTCAAAATCTATCTTACCCTGCAAGTGAGTTTTAGTTTGGGAGGAAGGAGGAAGAGATATTCCCTGTGTGGTTCCTCCAGAATCTTAGCTGTCTTTTCATATGTTTGGATTTACCATTGATGTTTACTAGCATTAGCTTTCCTTCATTTATCTGGAATAATATTCCCCCTTTGTAGACAATAATTTTAGAAAGGGTTTTGGCTACTTCCACTTCGTAGTCAATACTGTTTTGTTTTTCATCTTTTTTCATTTGGTTTGAAAATTTCTATTTGAAAGTTTCTACTTTGCCATGATTTATTAATCATTTTGTTGCATAGTGTTAAATGTACAGAGATATTTCAGTGAGACTTTCTGGATTTAATTCTCACTTCCTCCACTTAGTATCCCTTTGGCTGTGGGAAGATTCAGAACCACTTTGTGCTTTGTAGAGCCAGGAAAACAGAGTTTATTTCATCAATGTAAGGATAAAATGAGATAGTATATGTCTGAAACAGTGCCTAGCCACTCGCGTATGCTGTACAGAAAGAAGTCATTACCATTTTAAATGATGCTAGAATGTAATTACTAGATTTTATGTCTCATGGAAACTGGAATTTTTTTTTTTTTTTTTAGCATTTATCTCTTCTAGTTTTGCTTATCTCCATGTCTACTCTTGCTTGTTCTACTTCATACTGTGAATATATTTTAAAGTTTCTTTTGTCTTTTCCATTTCTTTTACCCTCTGTTTCATATTTTCTGTTCTACATCTGCAGAGTTATCTACTTAGTTCTAGCTTACTTCATCTCTGCCCAATTTCATCTTAAACTATCCTTAGAATTTTTAATATCAGTCATATTTTTCATGTCTACTGTTTAGTAATATTTTTAAATGTTTTCTTTCTTTGTTCAAGTCATTCTTTTTATTTCTGATGACTTGACCTCTCTCCTTTTTTCCTGTATCACTTTGACTCTAAAGTATTGACTATAGAGTTCTTTAGTGTTCTTTGCTTAGCTCAGATGTATTGTGATTGGTTGATTTGCCATTCATATTAACCTATAATTTGTTTATCTGATGTCAGTTGTACTGAATATTTTTGCTTTTGCTAATTTTTGACTTGAATTTCTGGTAACCTATACAAACATATGATTCCTCTTAAGTGAGATAATAAGGAGTATTCATACCTAGCAGCTGTTATTGTTGTTGCCAAGAACCTCAGATATATTACCAACCTGGGAACCATTTTATGTTACTATATTGGCTTCACATAGCCAACTGTACATGATCAATTTTCATTCTTCCTGGTAGATATGTTCTATAAAGTCACTGATAGCATTGAAGTAGCAAACACAAAACCATTGCTCCTAGGGGAAATACAGGATTAGGTTCCTGTGAACCAGGAGACATTTTCATCAACCATTCAATATGTAACCGTGTTTTATGTGGATTTCTCCATAAAGAGACTTTATACATAGTTGACTTATTGACAGTGAGCACATAACTGAGTGCAGTGTAACTCATACCCAGATAAGTTTTACATAACACTTGTGTTTTCCCAGTGGGACACTCACTGTCTTGCACACAGAAAGTGAGACAGCACTTCAGCACTGCATTCCGGAGGTGTTCTAAACAGTACAAAATCAATGGCAAAAAGTAAAAGTATGTGAAAAATTCAGCACTAAATGAATGAAGCAAAGGATGGTTGTTTGCAGTATGAACACTGCAACTAGGAGTCAGACCCTCACCCTGGACATACAGAAGCCTGAATCACGAGATGATACTCTTACTGCTGCATGCATTTGTGAGTCACCCTGAAACACTGATTTTGGAGTCACATGTTTTAGTAAATGAAATTTCAACTGTGAAGTCCGTGGATAAGAAAAAATGTGCCCATGTGAATGATTATAAAATCGAAAACCATGAGAGCTGTAATCATACCAGATTGAAATTCTGGCTGAGAAATGGGAATCTTCATCAATTTCCTTGATAATTCTCTGTGGTAAACCACTGTCTCAAAGTTTTAAGTGGAAAATTCCAGATAATAACTGGTCCATAAATTTTAAATTCCACATCTCCTGACTAGTACAATGTAATCTCTCCCTGTCCATTCCAGGCTGGCATGGACATGAATCATCCCTTTGTCCAGCATATCTTTGCCTGTGAGGGAGGACTTGATGGGGGAAAGGAGATAAAACTTTCTAGGCCACAATCCCAGGGACTCACCCCTTCTGACCAGACCCCTGCTCTTAGCAGCAAATCAGCTAGAAGCTCCCATAATCTAGTCACCTTTCCAAAGATCTACCTTTAAGTGCATGAGGCTTTTCAACATATGTATGTATAAACCCTACACAGGATTTGTGCCCATATCTTTAGCCTCAGGCCTCATTTTCTGATTCTCCATGTGCAACTGCGGGACCAAGACTGCCAGGTTGTCAAACTGACACTGTCATCCTCTACAGACCTCATTACACTGCCAAGGAACTACAGCATAAGCCCAAGAATTTATTAGTCTGCTTAGTAGCATACTTGTATTATTCATCTCTGCCTTTGACTTAATTTTGTTGTATTCTAACGTAGGTTGGCAGTGCGAGGAACTAGAATTCATTTATCATTCCTTGAGTTTCTTCTTAATTTTTTTTAAGTTTCACTGTTTAGGAAGGTGATATTAATCAGCGAGGCAAATGTGGTGAAAGTAATAAGCCAGGAGTAGGGTCTTAGGTGGGGTAGAAAGCATTCTCTGTTAAAGCAGACACTCAATACTCAGATTTCCATTATAGGGGTCATTTACCCTAAAATTTATTTTTGAGGGGCTTAAAATCTCCCCTGAACTAAAGTCTTAAATAAATCCTCACCACTTGTCCATTTCTGAGTGTCAGTAAACTTCTCTAACCATAGCTTGACTTTGCTAATAAGCATAATCATATCTGGAGTTCTCCACCTTGGAAAGAGATGCCTCTATGTGTGTTATTTAGGCTCAGACTTCAGAGATATATACTTGAGCTGTCTTTCTCTTGTAGTCGACATCAACTCAGCACTAAATCTTACTAATTTTCATCAGATTCTAACCAGAATTTGACAACCTCTCACTCCTTTCATTCAGAGGGAATTGTTTGCCTCTCGCTTCCCCTGAGGTATTGATATTCCATTCATTTCTTTCCAGAGTCATCCCCACCCTGAAATTCTTCTCTCTAAATAATGACCAGAATGATTTCTTTGTTTCTTGCTAGACAAACCTATTCCTCTTCTTCAGTAATGCTAATGGTTTCACGTAACAATGGGGGTAAATCTTCACTCGTGACCTTGGATCCCAAGTGCCTTCCCTGCTTCCCATACCTGATCTGCGCCCCCACCCCTGGTCCCCTTCTTCTGCAGCAAGCTGGGCAGCGCTCGCCTTCCTGTGGGGCCAGGAAGTCCTTGCCTAGAGCCAACCTTGGACCTCTGTTGTTTGCTTTCTTCCTCTAGGCCACTGCCTCAGAATCACTTTTTTTTTTTTGAGACAGGGTCTTACTTTGTAGTTCAAGCTGACTCTGAGCTCAGCCTCCCACTCACATCACAGCAATCCTCCTGCCTCTGCCTCCCAAGTGCTGGGATTACAGGCGTGAGCCACCACCACGCCCGGCACTGTGGTATGTGATACTGATTGGTGCTGGGTGTGAGTCTCCACTCCCAGTGTTGTATGTGGTTACCGGGGATCGAACCTGGGCCCTTGTGCTTGCAAGACAGACGCTAAAACCACTGAGCTAAATCCCCGGCCCCACAGAATCACTTCTTAAAAGTCTTTCTGTCCTCTGCTTTCAATATGGCTTTGATTCTTACCTGATGTTTTACAACTTTTATTCATTTTTTTGTCCTTTACTACATTGAAAAGCTATGTTGTTCCTTGTATTCCTAGAACCTGGCAGAAGGCCTGGAATTTAATAGATTCTTATTCAGTTTCTATTCAGTGAATAAAATAATGAATAAGAATATGCAGGAACCATGTTATCATGGTTTATCACTTTCCAAGATAAACCATTATCTCTTCTTTACCTGATATGTCTTGACTTTATAAATGTTTGGGACTAAGTTAATTTTGTGAATCTAATCCTGTCTACATTAAACAAAAGAAATCCAGAGGCCATGTATAGCACATGGCCTATCCTAGATATTGAAAACACAAATGATATAAAATTAAAGAAATTATATAAAGATTATGAATTATCTTACTTCCTTCAGTTAATAAGAAATACAAGACAACATACTACTGCTCCATCAATTTGTAATCTTTTTATATAAAATAGAAATTGATTATTGCCAGGTCAAAAGGTTTCTGCTCTCCCTCAAACACAGTCATATATATTTCTCTTTATACTTTTACTAGGTAATATTTAAAATCACACTGAAATCTGGAAGTTGAAGTTTGAAGAAAGATCAAACAAGTACAGGAATTTTTTTTGTTTCTTTTTTGTTGTTGTTGTTGTTGTTGTTTTTGGTTTTTTGAGACAAGGTCTCGCATTGTGGTTCAGGCTGGCCCTCAGCTCAGCCTCAAACTCACATCACAGCAATCCTCCTGCCTCTGCCTCCCGAGTGCTAGGATTACAAGCTTGAGCCACCATGCCCGACACTGTGGTATGTGGTACTGGTTGCTGCTGGGCGTGAGTCTCCACGCCCAGTATGGCATGTGGTTACCGGGGATCCAACCTGGGTCCTTGTGCTTGCAAGACAGGTGCCGGACCACTGAGCTAACTCCCCGGCCCAAGTACAGGAATTTTTAAGAATGAACCATACTGTGACTCGCTGTTATCAAAAAGATAAGTTACCAAATACTAATTAGCTGAAATTGTGTTATAATTAGTGGGAGCTTCATTTGTTGTGTTACAGGCAGTGCTACTTCTCAGAGATAAACATTGCAGCTAAAAACGCAAATTTTATCTTTGAATAGAAGTGACTTTGATGAAGTTCAAAGCTGCTTTGCTGTGATGGTTTAAAATCAAGTTAAAATTAAGATAAAAGTCTATAACTCAATATGCCATTCATACCACATCAGTTTTTCTTTTAAAGAATGGAACAAAACTTTTTAAATGAACATAGTACTTTTCAACAAAAGAATGTTATGAGGTTTTGAAACCAAGATTCTGTAGAAGTCACCATTGTTTTTTCAGTAATTTCTCAGCCTTTATATTTTGTGCTGTTCCATATGAATCTAATGTATTTGTTATTTTCCTTTAGAATCACAAATATTTGTGACATGGTATCTGCAGATATCCTAATGGTATCACAATAAAATTTCAGGTTCTAAGTGAGGGTGAAAGTTAGTCAAGAAGATTCCATTCACAAGTATTTTAACCTAAACTCTGTGGGAATTTTGTATTTGTTGTCACCTATTCCTATCTCTTTGAGTGCAAATATGTGGATAATTGAATTGGGGTAGACAAAATAACATGTTCAGAGTAATCAGAATAATTCTAATATATTTTCTCCTAAAAACATAATTAGTTTCCATTCTAGTCTTTGGATTGAGCTGGAATCTTGTGAGTAGAACATTGTTCTAGGCCACTGCAGTTGAGCTGGATTTGGAAACTTCATTATGGCGATCTTCCTTATGTGGCCATAGCATGATTCTTAAATATTGTTAAGTGGTCCAATAATAATAGCATATTTACCAAACACAGTGGCAGCATTCTTACTTTTGAATTTTGAGGATACGAGTGAGTAAGCAAAAGAGATTGGAGAGTTCAAGGTTGTAGTATATGGATTTTTTCAGTGAGTATTGATTATTTCTTGTCCAACTACTTCATGAAATGCTTACCATTGAGAAAGTTCCTATTTTCTTGGATTCAATGGTTGAAAGGGATTAGAATTTCATCAGATTAATACATATGTATGGATTATGGCTGCTTCTTTCCCTAAAATTGGCCTTTAGTAAAGTTCCAAGTTATTCTTTAAAGAAAATGAATTGAGAAAGCTCATATGATCTAGATCTGAATAAAGATTGCTTAAGTATTGAAAATAAAGTTGAAGATGGCATCAGATGATTTTGTAAAAGTGATTGTGGGTTATATAGCTCAAGTCCACTTTAGCCATCTTATTCCAAGCACTTTAGAGGCCAGTAAATAGGATCCTATTTTTTGATTTATGAAGGTGGTTACCTTCTCTGTTACCACTAGATGAGTAGGGATAAAGAATACAAATACAGAGACCACACAGAGTTAGGAAATTGTTACCTTTGTTTACATATCTTCTATGCTATTAGAAGGTTTTGAGTGTGGAATTGGATTGGAGATTTTGAGTGTGGAATATTTTTCTTATGGATAATAGTGTAGTTCATCAGGATAGGCAACATTTAGTATTTTTTGAGTGCATGAGAAGAGGAGTGGTGAGTAGTTTATGGAGATTATGTACTTGTAATTAAACATATTGATTTGATGATATTGTCTACAAGTAATCAGAGAAGTTTTCACCCAGTCACTCTGGTAACAGAGTGGACAGCCAGCCAACATGATGGTGCTTGTTTGCAGAAGGCATGTTCTTAGCAGAAGTCTCCTGGGTGTAATCTACTTAGAGCTTCTTTGTTTGATGAGGTAGGTTGGCCCAGGTCTGCTGGTGGCAGCATGGATTAAGGATGACTTTCTAACTGTTCTGCTCAAAGGAGCCCACTTTTTCTGATTGCTGCATAAACACTTTTTAATAATGGTCTTGTATAGCTGGAGATGTAGAAAGCTGGGATGGAGAGGACATATATAGATTTTTATAACTATCTTTGATATGTAGTCCACAAACATATAATACTCCATTTAGAGTATACAATTAAGTGGCTTCTCATGTGTTTGCAAAGTTTTATGACTATCATCCTCCAAAAAGCTATCCTTGTTACCATTCAGTCTCCACTACCACTGATGGCTTCTTTCTTAGTTCTTGGACACCACTAATGTGCTTTCTGACTCTGTAGATTTGCCTAATCTGGATAGTTTATGTAATTGGAAATAATACAATACATAATGTTTTATGATTGTCTTCTTTCATGTAGTATAACCCTTTTGAGATTCATCCATTTTGGCATGTATCAGTTGTGTCATTCCTTTCCATTGCAGCACAATATTGTATTATTTAAACATATTATGGGCCATTTACCTATTCACTTGTTGATGGACATGTGGATTCCTTCTACTAATTTTAACTATTGTGAATAATGCTCCTGTAAAGTTTTAAAAATATATGTAGACACATTTAAAATTCCATTGGGTATATATACCTAGAGTGGATGTACTGAGATGCAGATAGCTAGTAGCTCTTTCTAAAATCATATGAGGCAGTGCCACAGTCTTTTCTAAATTCACTGCACTAAATTATGTTTCCATGACCAATGTTTGAGGGCCCCAGTGTCTTCACACT
>PVIR01000465.1:54558-176941 GCA_004026965.1 Petromus typicus
TTTTTTGAGACAGGGTCTTGCTTTGTGGTTCAGGCTGGCCCTGAGCTCAGCCTCAAACTCACATCACAGCAATCCTCCTGCCTCTGCCTCCCAAGTGCTGGGATTACAGGTGTGAGCCACCACGCCCAACACTGTGGTATGTGGTACTGGTTGCTGCTGGGCGTGAGTCTCCACGCCCAGTAAGTATGGTATATGGTTACCAGGGATCGAACCCGGGTCCTTGTGCTTGCAAGACAGGCGCCGGAACCACTGAGCTAACTCCCTGGCCCTCTGGGTGCAATTTTAAATCTGTAGAGTTTGTTGATAGCTATGTTTAATAAGTAAGTTGACAAGGACTATCTTCAAATTGAGAATCCTCTAGCAGGATTAAAATGAAATACTGTACTTAGCAGATTAAAGGGATAGCATGGAACAAGTCTCAAATTAAAATTGTATTTGATTCTATCCTGAGTCAGCTACTAATAGGCATCCTTTGTCCTTTGTGTGCCTCTGTTTCTTAATTGTGTGGAAAGAAAAGACATAGTATTTACAATACTCTATTTATTATATATTCTGTATTCATATTTAGAAGTTATGCTTGAAAGAATGAAATTAATTTGAATTGTTTCTAGATTTGAAACAATTGTGAGCTTTTGATGGAGGATATTTTCTTTTCTCACCGTGTGTGAAGGACTGTAGGGTTTGAGGATTTAACACATATCACAAAGTTGTTTAGAATCTTCTTGCCTTTCTCCCTTCCAGGCAGTACTTGTTGAAACTAACAACTAAATGACAGGCTTGGAAATTCTATTTCTGTGAGACGATGTAATTTATAGTTTGGAAAGTAATGTTTAAACTCCTCCAAAATCTGTCTTCTAAAGACTCATCTGTCATGTGTCTGTGGACACTGATCCCTGGAAGTGACACTTGTTCACTGTAACTATAAGGCTGTTCTTCTGGAGAATCTGAAAACCTCCCTGTGCATTTGTTGAACTGCTGTAACATTCATTGAAATCCAATTGATTGTTCATTATGGATTTTTGCTTTGTTCCCTGCTGCCATTTTACCAATTTACCAATTTTACCATTTGCCATTTTACCATTTTACCAATTTAATTTTAGCTGAGGCCATATATAAAAACTGAGTCAATTAATTGAAAGAATTGAGATAAGGTGTTTAATTGGAGGAGTATCAGCCTCCATCATTATGGACTGATTTTTGAATATTATTTGAAATTCAGTAAGTTAGTCTTTTTGAAACTGATGAAAATATGTCTGAGCTCTGAAACTCTAAAAGATTTCTGATTTCATAATGACATGTACATCTTAGTTTTATTCTAGCTCATTAAAATTTAGGTCTATCCTCTAATGCATTTTAGTTCCTTTTGCTTTGTCAGTTACCATCATGGCAAACTTCTGGAGTCAACAGTTGGTTTGAGATTTCAGTAGCATTTTAACTTTCTATTCTTTCTTTGAATATAAAACATGCCATATGTATTATTACAAGGATCAAAGGAACACTACTGCTTAGCTTTCTGTGAAGCTGATCTGGTTGCTTTGAAACTGAGTGTAATTGTGTAAAACATAAGTCCTGCGAAATGTTGCCTCATTGGATTTGGAGTCTCAAAGACTCAGAAGTTTCCTGAGGCTAGCAATATCATCGGCCACTTGACTCTTTGATTAACTGGTGTTCTTCCATAAAGACTTCCTTTACTTATTTATTTATTGTTCTAATGTAATATTGTTCCAGTGGAAGTAGTTTGAATGTTTTTCAGAATAGATCAGACTTATTTTGTTGAACCTTGATTCTTCCTTAGAAATCATCTGCCTACTATTTTACTTTTCCCCATTGGACACTGTAGGTGTGTTCCTTTATTGCTGTTCTGTTGAATTGGTTTTTTTAACTCACTTCCTAAGAACTCTAAAAGCAGTTTCTTGTCTATAGCAGAACTATTATGGTTTGTGTGTGCAAGAAAGTGTTGCCTGATGAAGGGAGCAGCTGCTTGGGTGGTATATATAACTTAGAACCAAATGGCTTGTGAAAAAGGCTGGAATTGAACTCTACCCTTTCATTTCAGATAAAGTACTATTATACATATGCAGTGTTTTAGAGTGTATCGTGTACCATAATTTGCAGGCTGTTGTGCTCTCCTGCTGTAACATGCTAAAAATATTCTACAATTTCTTCTTCTTTATAAGTATTTATTTAATTGAGACCTGCTCATCTATTATACTGCTGTGATTCTATTTTACACATGTTAGAAAAAGTCTTTAAAATCATACTTTAAATCCTGTAATTTTCAAAGTAATGATCTCCTTTGGAAGATATTTTTTTCCTTTTCTCTCCTTTTCCCCTTTTATTTTTGTCAGAGTTGGAATTATAGAATGAAAATTTAAAATGGCTATGATAAAAAGTTGATTTTTCACCCTACATATTTTCCTAATCCTAATTTAGTGTGGTGTTTCTTTTTGGTAAGTTTTAAAATGGCATGATTTGCAGAAGACATCCAGTATCACTTTTGTTTTTTTGTGAATTGTATAATTTTTCTATGAAGCAAGTAATATGTTTTAGGATGTAGTATAGTTTTTTAAATCATTTACATTTTGCTATAAGTTATACCTCAGAATTTTAATTAAAAAATTTTTAAAGTTAGGGTGTTAGTCAGTGGAATATTTCATCACTTTGCTTATTTAATTTTGTTGAATTATTAATACAAATCTCCAATAATGAGCTTTAACCAGTTTTTCTTCTTTATCAGTACAGAATATGATTGACCATTCTGGCTGTCAATTTCCTACTAAATTTTTATTTTTTTTGTCATCAAGGCAACTAATTGATAATAAGTTAATAGATGTGTTCATTTCTTTTGCATGTCTTTTATGTTAATGTCTCGATTCTGACTCCCTGATTATAAGGTTCACAATTACATGGTAAATGACTTCTCAAGTTTCTAAGTTTATACTGATGAATACCTTGAAAATGTCTCCTAAAAATATAAATTGAAAATAGAAAGCAGAAAAAATGCACTTTCACTCCAGGTTGTTCTCTAAATGTCTACCCATGATCATCAGCTAAATTTTTTTTCACCATAACTTATTTAATCTTAAAACTCCTTTATAAGAGATGGTAGTGAGAAGACATACAGGTATGTGTAGCCCAGAATTTTACAGCCATCACCATGGTTATGTACCCAAATGCACAGTAGTAGTTTCAGTGTAATATTTTAGGAATTGATCTAAATTGCATTACCATATTTTTCTTCCTTCATTTGTTACTGATATTATATCTGTGGACTTTCTAACACCATATTTCAGTATTGTTAACAACGTAAAATCCTTTTATCCCAGTCTCACTGTAAGTGGCCTGAAGTCCAGTCATACTAACAGTACATCTCTTACAATGTTTCATTTCTCCCTTTATTACTTCCGCCTCACTTTCTGGAGCTTCTGCCGAAACTCACTTGCCCTCTCACCAAACACTGCTTTTCTCCGTATTTCTCTCCCCCAGCCATATGGGTCTGTGCTCACACTCATTACTGAGAGGCACAGCACAGTGAGTTTCTAAGCTAAAGAGTACAGTATCTGCCAACATGGAAGATCCAGAGGTTCCCTGATGCCTTTAGGCCATGGAATTTCTCTGTCCTGCTCTCATCCCTGTGGACCTCACTTGAGCTCCTCCCTCTAGCAGGCTGTGTGTGGCTATTCACTTTCCCAGCTGACACAGGGAGGCTCATTGCTTCCTTAGGGAGTCAGATGCAGATTCCGGCTGTGAGTCTCCTTGTTCATTGGAACAGGAGCCTCGCCCTTCTCCAGACCAGGCAGTGACCATGTCTGGAGATGACAGCAGTTGGCAGCCCCCTACTTGGCCCTTAGTGCAGAAGGGCTTGAAGGACCAGGTGTCTTGAAGTAACATAAAGGTGCTGTTACAGAGAGGGTGGCTGGACAGTTCACAGGAAAAGCAAATATCCGACCATAGCAGAGAAATTTTTTCTTGTGAGGATGGCTGCCAGGAGGATAGAATGAAGAATTTAATGCCACTAAAAATAATGACCACTTTATAGCATTTTCCATGTTCTTCCTTCAATGATATCAGTCCAAGAAATCCACTTCAATGCTGATTGGTTAATTTTGACCGTGATTCAGTTGTCTTTTTCTTTCTGTTTTAAGCATTTACCAACTAGATATTTTGTTTCTGCTTTTCCCTTAAATCACGTGATAATCCAACACTTCTTAGCTGACTTGTGAATGCGGTAGCAGTGGTAAAAAAAGTAATTTATGATTTTATTCCTCCTGCCTCTCCTCACAGTGGGGAGTACTCTGTGTAGGATCCTTTAATATTCTTTGTGTTGCGAGAACAGAACACCAGGCCCAAGGAGAAATGATTTTGAAAGCTCGTTACCAGTTACTAAGGAACTGCAGTATACCAGCCACCTTGCTCCAGTGCTGTGGAAAGCATTTAAGACTCGACTCCTTTTAGTAGGAAACTGACATTTTCAAAGGATTATAACAAATGTTATTCTTAAGTTTCAGTATTATCCAATGTACTGCAGACAATAGAACCATACATATATCCTCTTGGCTAGCATCCTGTGGATTTTGTTTGCCCTTCTATCACTGTGTGATGCAGTGTGGAGTTTTTTCCAGTCATTACCTTTCAAAAACTGCCCTCTAGTCTAGAAAGTCTTCTGCACATGTTCCTAACTGAACTTTTCTGGTCTGTGGGCTTTGGCAATTGAATTTCAGGCCCACAGAGTATCCTTCCAATACCATTACTCAACTTCAATCTCCCATCTCATCTCATGCCTTAGTTCTCTCTTGCTGTATCCCTGCTCTCATATCTGTGTGTATCGTCAGGTATTTCAGCAAGGGAAAAAATCAGAATACAGTGGTTTGGTTCCTTAAACAAGTTCATCTGAAAACTAGTAGATAATGCATTCAATTCATAAATAGTAAACATAGCTTAGCTAAACACTCACACATGTTTTGACATGATTTTTTGAAATAGCGTAGGTAATATAGATAAATATATTTGTTGGGCAATTATTATGGACTAAGCACCGTGCTAATAAAATTCTTTTTATGATCATCTAGTCCCTAAAACAGCTTTACAAGCCCACACAGCTAGGCAGAGAACAGCCATATTCGGAAGTCTTTTATTTTTGGTCATAAAGTCCATTCTCTAACTACCTCAGGGTTTAGGTTCTGGAGGAAAGGCCTGGAGAAGGCATTTAAGCCACTCTCCTACACTTCAAGACATCAGACCTTGTTCAAAGGTTCTTTGGAAATGTCTGTTTACAGATCTCACCTGTGTTAAATGTAACAGAAACACCCAAACCAGATACATATATTCTTGGCTATAAGCCATATTTCTTTTCTTGGTGGAGCTTTGTTTTAAAATTCAACAGTTATGTAAAATGGATTGATTTAAAGCTGCTGGTGGACAAGACAGGATTATTTAGACAACAGCATCAGTTCATTAGTGAGAAAGTGCCGGGTTTGAATAAGCTACGCTGGCTCTCCAGGAGCTGTTGACCTGGGAACAAGACAACAGCAACAAAGACATGTTTTTCAAGTTTCAGTAAATGACTGACCAGCAAACCAGCCAGAACTGTGTTAAACTTGAAACATATAACATTTCTAAGACAGTCTTGTCCCTGCTGTGAGGTATGTCTGCATGAGGTGCAAACTCATTTGACATCTTGTACAGGAAATTTGGAAACCTGAAAACCAATTAAACTTTCCTGGTGGTATTCGGAAAGAGACTAGGCCCATAATGAGGGAAAGAACCACAGATTCTAACAGCAGGAGGGAAGGGTAAGTGTGCCTTACTTCTACTAGCTGCCTTCAACTCTATCACCTACATAGATTTTATCTTTTTTTTTTTTAACATAGCTTTTAATCTTCTACTTTCACTTACTAACAGGAACTCAGGTCTGTTTGTATTGAAGGTATCTATCAATCGTTTGCAGATATTGTAGATATTAAGCTTTGAGACAGACAAAAAGAATATGACACAGACTTTTGATGTTTCTACACAAAAGGCAAATTAGAAAATCTTTTTACAAATCAAATATTTAGTGGATCGGGTTTGTTAGAGATTTTATTGCCATACTGATTATGAGATCATTTGTCCCTCATTTAAATTAATAATTGTTTGCTGAGAAAAAAATCTATGTGCAATGACTACACTAAATACATATGAAGGACATTAAGGCATGCTTCATGCCATTAATTGGTCCATAATTTAACAAAAGAACAGACCAATGTAAAAGGAATAGTTTGAAGAAATTATAGAAACAGTAGAGAGATTTAAAAAAATAGAAAGGCATTAAATGCTTCTCAGAAGTATTGATTGTTTGAATTTTTAAACATGTAGATCCTTCTTTTATAAAGCAAAGGTAGACTTTATCTTAATGATAATAGGAAATAAAGATGAATTGAAAGGTTTTTTCTTCAAAAGTGTACAGAGTAGAAGTAATGAAATATACTGTCATTATTGAAATGTAAGGAACACAACCATTAATGTGGCCCTTACTTAATATCTGTGTAGACTGCAGGAGTCTGAGGGAATCCTGATTGATAGTATGGAAGGAGTGACCTTGTAAGCAGTATACTAAATAATGTTGAAACTTTAGACTAGGAGAATTCTTCATCTGCTACCAAACTGGGATTTACGAGCTCATTTTTGGTCTAACTTGTACTATGTGCTTATGTCACATAGGTCATGAGAAAGTTCAAAACTGATGTTGCTTTAGATTTTTATAAATAATATTCTGAGAATATCTTTAAACAAACATACATGCATAAAGAGCCATATGAATGCCAGCAAATACTTTTATTTAGGTACATTGTACACAGTGAAGGGTGTGGGATAAGATTAGATGGCATAGATGTTCTATGTCAATGAATGGAATGAGAGCCTTAAATAGTGAGTAACCAAAAACTCATAAATGACAAAATGACCAAATTATTGTGCTAGAAATTTTAATCCGGCCAGAATCATTTAATTGATTGGAGATAAAGAGATTAGATGAAAAGAAGGATAATTATAAGTTTCAGAAGAAAGCAGTATGAAAAGAAGCAGGTTAGCATCTATAATAAATATGTGCAAAATAGACTCCAATGGGGGTAATGAAGGAAGGAACAGCGCACATCAGGATGATACTGAGGGTAAGGATTCCAAAAAAGGAAAGATTAATGAGTTGTGATAGCTAGACAAGAGCCAGTAGAAGATATTTGTCATATTATTCAATAGCCAATATTTTATTTGTCATATGCACTGAGAAAAGAGACAGGTTTACTTGTGAAACACTGTTTTTACCTCCCAGTATATTCTCTTTTGAAAAGATGAATCATAGCAGGAGAGTATAGAAATGGGTCTTGACTGTAGTTAAGCAGTAGGTCTAACTTAGAGTTTTGGAGACAGAAGTAGATCCACAGAGATGCAGTTAACTTAACCTGTCATGTAGTAAGTACGGCAACACGAATTATTAATTTTCCACAACAGGTAAATGGCAGGATGCAAGGAAGAGGAGGAGGAGGAGGAAGAAGAAGAGGAGGAGGAGGAAGAGGAAGAAGCTAGAACTACAGATTTTGAAGTTATGAGACATCTTCCACTCTGTCTAAAATTGTGTGCATTAATTTCTCCCTGCTAGCACAACTATAAACCTTGGAAATAATTCAAAGAGACAACCAAAAGACACCTGTGGTAGGAAGACAACTTATTTGGCAACCCAAGAATGAAGGAATAGCAGCAGGAGTCTTACAACCTCCCCATCCTTCAAAAGAAGGTGACTCAGATGAGATATTTTTAGCCTCCCAAACTATCAATAGAAAACAGCCCAAAGAGCTCATTAGTCTCTGAGACTGAACAGGTATCTCTGTGACAGCATTAGATGAACTCTCGAACAACTGCAAAGGAAGGTTTGTACAGAACTCCACTAGAAATAGTCAATAAATGAAATAGATTTCTTTCTCACCAGTCCTCAGTTTCCACATGCACTGAGAGACTTGGGGGTAGGTAGTGAAAAAACAAGAGACCTAAGGCCATAACATGCAACTTGGTCCAAGAATTCTCTTCCACTGTGTGGCCTGTGATTCTTTTTCCTTCTATAGGGCCATCCTAGCAGGAGGAGGTACTGGTAGTAGAATCACAACTGAAGTATGTGCTGAAGGGGTCATCAGCCCTCACACACAGGGGAGATGCTACCACAAATGACCAATTTGGAAAGCTGCAGGGTCGAGACTTTCGTTCCCCATCACTGAGGATACTAGGCTTTCAGGTGGACTTCCTTTATGCTACATCTAGTAGCACTGGCCAGGATCATTCAGAGCCCAGTGACACTAGATAAACCAGTCCAACCAAAATATCATTGTGGAACCTATGAACATTTAGAGCATCATTGTCCAAAAGAAGGTAAGAACAAAGGAGTATTCACATACTCCTCACATTTGGTGAAAGCACAATCATAAGCAAATCATAAAAAGGAGAAACTCAAGATAAACACAAAGATATGTCCTAACTAAGCTTCTGAAATGTAAGGACAAAGAAACACTCTGAAAACAAGAAAAAAAAAAAAAAAGCAGTGGAATCGACAGCAAAACCTATTTTCTGAGAATAATTAATATGGTTGATAAGCCTGTTATGACCGATGAGAAATAAAAATAATGAACACAATAATCATGAGTAAACTATGGATTATTACCATAGAGTTTAAAAGTTTTAAGGTGTAATTTAGGGATGTTACAAACATCTTTTAGCTAATAAATTCAACAACTAAATAAATTTAAGAAATAAATAAGTAGATTAACTACTTGAAAATGGAAAAAAAGTAGCTGTGCCTCTGTGGCAAGCCAAGGTCTTCAGTTTGATCCCTGTACAACAACAACCACCACAAAAAGAATGGAAAAAAAATTTTAAAAGATTACCAAAACTCAAGCAAAATGAAGTAAATCATCAGAATAGCACACTACCACTAAAGAAATTAAATTTCTAAGGAGAAAGCTGCTCATATTTTGCCAATTACTATCCAAAAATCTCTTTGTAAATATTTTGCCAAATATTTAACTGAGAATATGCACTGGTTTTTATAATGCCTTTTAGAGAAAAAAAGAAGAGAGTACTTCCTCATTTTTTTTTTTTTGATTAAAATCAGGACTAAACTGCAAAGCTACATAGTCATTAAAATAAAGGAAAACTATTGTTCAGTATCTCTTATGAACACAGATATAAAAATTATCATTAAAATATTAATAATTATAAAGTACAAATAGACTTATGCATCATTGAGCAAATTAGATCAAACTAAGTTTGTTCCAAGAGTGGAAGTTTGTCTGGACATTTGAAAATCAAAAGAGATAAAGCATCATGACATAAAAATGAAGAAAAATCATAGTCATATGATCATGTCAGTTGACACACAAAACATTTTTTGACAAAAGTTCATCACTCAGGTTTTACATAAAATTTAGTCATTTCAATTAGATAGCAGTATCTCCAAAAATCTCCATTTAACATCATATTTAATGGTGAAAAAGTGAATAGTTTTCTTGTCAGATTGGAATGAAGCCACACATGTCCATTCTCATCTCTCTTATTCAACATAATACTGGAAATTTTACCCACTGTAGTATTAAGAGAAATGAAAGGAATATATATTAGAAAATAAGAAAACTATCTCCTTTTTAGAGAATGCACCTAAAATTCTCAAAGAGCTAGGAAAATCTAGAACTGTTTGTCAAAATGACAAGATATAACATCAAGATAAATAAATTTTAATGTGATAATTATGAACTGGTAGAAATAAAATCTATACAAAATAACAATTATAATTGCTCCAAGAAAGCAAAATACTTAGATATACCCTTAACTAAACATACAATATCTTTATTCTGACAATTGTGTAATACTGATTTAAAAAAATCAAAAGTCTAAATAGATGGAGAGATACACCATGTTTATAGATTAGGTACCATGTTCACACTCGATGTAGAGAAGATGTCAAGTCCATAGGTTTAATGCAATTTCTAACACATTATGTGTGTAATTTTGTATTTCCTTTTCACTTTGTATTATTTTTTTCTTTTAATGTAGAACAATCTTAAGGCATATAGAAACTTGAAGAACCTAAAGTAACTAAAGTAATGTTGACAGAGATGAATAACATTTGAAGAATGACTACATTTTACAAAAGGGATTACTTTATCTCCACAGCAATCAAGACTATATTCCATAAATAGAGAAGTAAATTCTTGGATCAAGTACTAGAACAGAGAATCCAGAAATAGACCCATAAGTACATTCTCAACTGATTTTGATGAAGATAAAGAGGTAGTTTAAGAAACAAAGGATAGCTGGTTTAAGCAAATGGTTGTGGAACAATTGGACATCATAGGAAAGCCATCAACTTTGATCTGTACATCACCCTTTGTACAAACATTCACTCAGAGTAAAGGATTTAAAACCAAAATCCCAAAGGAAAGCACAGAAAACTGAAAACCATGCAAACCCTTTAGTACCTATGTTTTTCAAAGGCTTATTTGTAAAACTGTGAGCACATCTTAAGGAAAATTCTTAACAGCTGCTGTAGTACTTGAAACTTTTTTAAAGTACAGCTTTTAAAGATAGAGTTCCTGGGACTTTCTGAAATATGTACTGATCTACACATTAATTGGGTGGTTGGGACCTGTTTCTTAGCATAAACAAAATTTTTGAAACTCTTGCTTCATAGGATTGTAGCATGTTTCCCTGTATCTTTTATGTTATCTCGAGTATGTTTTTATCATGAGACTATAGTTACCCATAACCTTTCTAGGGTCTATAACACAGTCTTTAAATTAAGTTTGAAGTAACTTTCGGATAAAATATTTTGAATCTAGGACTAGCCAACAGTTTACTGAACTTGACAACAAAAGGATGATCAGTAAATGGGAAAATATGTAAGTTAAATCACTGAAGAAAATTTAAACAGCTTTTACTTTATAGAAGAGAAACATTGGAAAGAGGATGAAAAGATACTCTAGACAGACAGATACTCTAGATGATATGAGAAAATATTTTAAAACACTTATGTGTGATGATGGTAAATCTGTTAGCTGAAAAGAAAAGGCATAGCATTTAGAAAAAGAGTTTAAAATAAAATAATGAGCTGTTTGAATTTTCTTTAAAGTATTTCATTAAAAAGATAAAAGTCAGAATGAATGAAACCTAATTAAAGGTGTGATTGTAGATAATAAAAGAAGGGAATGACATTGCAGCATTTGGGCACATTACCTTGAAGGTTGAAGATACCTTTTCACTGAGAACTAGAAGCTGAGTGGGAGTGGAAAAGGGAGTATGAGAGACACAGAGGGAACAGGACGTGCACTGCAGGAATGACAGCAACCATGGACATTCAGTGACCTGAGAGAAGCTTAATAAGACTAGAGATTGCTGGAGAGAATGAAGATGCTGAGACAGGCAGGACAGAGATTTTGCAAACCTTCTCAGGGACTCAAGTACTCTGGAAGCCACTGGTGAATAGCTTCAGTGGGTGTATTGGGCAAAGTTTATACTTGGAGGAACACTGAGGCTGTTCACTAGAATGGATTTATGGTGGTGGTCTGAATAAGGATGTTAGCTCAGAGATGAGGGACTATTGAAAGAAAAGGCAGACAATGTGGCTAAAGAATGAATCAAGGAGATAAAGGACAAATAGAAAATGAGAATGAGGTTTCCTGAGTCTGGAAGAACATTTAGAGTAAGAAGAGACAGTGTGGGGAAAAGGAAACAAAGTACACAACTCGAATTGCCCAGAAACCTTGAATTGAGGACTCAGGGCTCCCTGAGGGGTCTGTCAGTGTGGGATGGTTGTAGAGCAGCCAGACAGGAAGGCCTGTGCCTGACATCTGCCCTAACTAGTAATTTTAGTCATCTTTTACTAAGTAAAATAGACCTTTCTTACTTGAAAATGTCTACAGCGAGACTAAGTTTACACATGGTCCACAGCTTCCAGCTGAAAGAACAGAGCTGGGAAGAGAGCTATGGTCTGTGAGTCCATATGGCTGCAGGGTTTAGAACCAAACAAGTTTTTGCCTTTGTTTTCTTAATTCTCTGTAGGAAATTCATGTTATTTGATGTATAGATCTAAGCATGAGCAAGTGCATCAGGGATGCAATCAAGATACAGAACGATTCCAACTCAGCAAAATATTTTCTCTCACATGCTCATTTGTACTACACTTGATCTTAGCCAAAAGGCCGAGAAGCGATTCACCTGCTCATTTGTCACTGTATTTCCCTTGCCTCCTTGTAACCATCCATCTCTCTTTCTGTCCTCCCTTTTCCTGATGGCGGTGTCAAAGGAATCGTGCAGTGCCTGATCCTCTGAGTCAGTTTGCATTTGTGGCATGCAAACAGCCATAGATGATATGTAGACACATGGACACTTCTGGCTGCCCAGAAACCTTTACTTGTGAACACTCGGAATTGTTTCATTAATTTGCATATATCATGAAACGTTTTGATCTTTTTAGCTACTTAAAATGTGAAAATGATTTTCAGCTCTCAAGTTGGATGAAAACCAAGGGGCAGGCTACATGTGAAGATTTGTTTGTAAGTCGCCAGCCCCTGAAACCATTATCTTCAGGTACATAGAAAGTCCTGAAACATATATTGATGGTTTTACAATTTTCCGAATCTAAATAGCTAATGAAAGATTGAAAAGGAAATACAGTTCCACTAGAGATATGTGTACTTTGGCTTCATCAGATTACCTGCTGATCCATTTCTCAGACTATAGATTTGCTGATAGATTAATTAGTGGTGATAAAAAAAATTGTCACCATATGCCTGGGATACTTTCACTTTGTCCCTTGTGTCTTGTTTCCTGTGTAATTTGTGACTGTTTTCACATTCACATGTTCCTGCATGCCCAGTTTAAGCGCATAAGCCCACGTGGAAGACACTGAGGCAGATACAGTGTAAACGTGGATGGTTCTCTTCAGACTTGCAGAGTGGGCTTTGCACAGGCAGGCAGGATTCTTCTGTGTCTGGGCTTGGCGTCACACGTGGTTGTGTTTCACCTGAGCGGCAGCAAAACCAAAACCTAATCAGATGCATGTTTTCTTCATAACTTTCAGGAAGCTCAAGGACGCAGAGTGAAATTTGCCACCAGAATATAAGTACATAAGTCTTTGTCATAGTTCTTAACCTCTGTGGGGTTTAGATCTTTGCTTTTATTTCTTCAGGATGGGTTTCCCAGTTTGTTGTGACACATTAATTTATTGATCCTTATGATCCCAGGTAAGATCCATTGCTAAAGAGACAAGGTATTAAACTTTTAATGAATTTAACACTTTATCCAATTTTCTTTATAAATATTGAATATAGAAGTTGTCTTTTTTTTTTTTTTTTTTTTTTGAGACAGGGTCTCGCTTTGTAGTTCAGGCTGGCCCTGAGCTCAGCCTCAAACTCACATCACAGCAATCCTCTTGCCTCTGCCTCCTTAGTGCTGGGATTACAGGCATGAGCCACCATGCCCGGCACTCTGGTACTTGTGGCTGCTGGGCATGAGTCTCCACACCCAGTATGGTATATTGTTACTGGGGATTGAACCCTGGCCCTTGCACTTGCAAGACAGGCGCTGGCACCATTGAGCTAAATCCCTGGCTCCCGAAGCTGGTCTTACTTTTGATGGTGACTATGCATGGGACACAGACATAAGAAATCAAAGTATATATATTTTTTTCATCAGCTTATTTCATTTTTTCATATTTACCTATATATGGGTTTATTTATTTTTGTGATACAAGGGGTCTGACCCAGGGCTTTCATGCTAAGCCACATCCCCAGCCCTTCATCTTTTATAAGTTTGGGATTGGGTCTCCCAGTATTACTAACTTGCCAGGATAGACTTGATTTTTGATCCTTCTGGCTCAACCTCCCCTAGTACTGGGATTTGGATATAAATCACCATGTCCAAATGTCTTAGTTATTTTAAAAGTGTATTAGAAATGATTCCACAGCATCTCCGTTCCCATGTGGTACAGATATCCTTATAAACATGAATATTAGCCTTCCTATGGTAAAGTGTTATTTATTGTCTTAGTCACTTTTTCATTGCTGAGATTCAGTACCTCGCACTCTCAGACTAACAGAGAGGCTTACTATGGCTGATGGTGTTAGAGGTTTCAGTCCAAGGCAGGATGGCACAACAGAGGGGCATAGAAGAAGAAAAGCTGCTCACGGCGTGAGGATGGGGCATGTAGAAAGTGCAGGACTGCACTGGGGAGAGAGATCAGTCTGTCTAGCCACAGTCCCAGCCCCACCCTGCATCTCACTGAGATGTAGCCATCAGCAGATTGTTGATTATCACACTGTCCTGGTTCAGTCACCTCCCCAGAGCTGTGAGGCTCTGGAGGGACATCCTTGGTCTTAATCCTAACATTTATTATCCTTGAGCCTATTTTACCCTTGGATCTCTGAGAGTGGTGTAATTCTTATGTACACGGTTAATGAAAATTATAAACTGAAACTGGACAGTAACCTATAAATCAAAGGCTATTAACTGTTTCCTATGCATATCTGGCCTCTACAATTTTGCCCTCATGGTAAATTATTTTCTGAAAATGGTTAATTGTGAGCACATTAAATTTTGCAAACAGTAAAACACTTTTATTGCCCTCCCTTCTAAACTAAGTAATTGACTACCTTTTGTTTTCCTACAGTCAGTTATATAATACTGTTCCTCAAAGGACTCTACAAAATATCAAGTTTTAATAGTAAGATAAAATAGACCATTAAAGTAGATATTAATTGTGTTTTTATTGAACTTTGTAAAATAAACTATTAGTAGTGATATGAAAATAAATTCTACCATTAGCAGATTATAGCATATATATGAAAGAAGTTTTACAGAGTACATTTATTGATTTTTATTGCTTTATTTTTAAAGCATTTGGAGTGCATATTAAAAAAAATTTCTTCAGAAATATATTTTATTTGTCCTTTGAATGTACTCTTAGTAACTTGCCATTTTAACATAAGAGGAACCGTTTAAACTCTCAGCCAGATGAAATGAGCACCACATTTTCACTGGCAAAAAAAGTTTTAGATTAAGTCAGAACAGGCTAAATTCAGTTTTTTTTTTCTTTTATTGAAAATGAAAATTAGCCCCAGTGTGCTTCCTACAGTCAGTAGCTTCCTATTTAAGGAAATTCTCAACCATCCCACTGTTTTAGACAATTTACTTCTCACTCTGAGACCTGCATGAATGTATCAGGTACTTTCACCAGCACGCACCACCTGATGGTAAATGAGCAGATTATCTTTCTGTGTTTTCATCTGTTCCCACACACTGACAGGAAGTTACTATTTTAGCATTATACTTTACTGCTCAAAAAGAAACACGTCATTTTTCATATCTGTCCCCCTCATTCTGAGCCCATTAATGCAACACAGTCCTAATATGTTGCCAAAAACTATAAAAGTAGATTGGCTTTGGGGTTCTGCAGATTTCAGGGATTGTGCTTCATGGTGCTTTTGAAATCAGATGCTCCTGGTCTAGAAAAATGAGAGTTTTGGTACATGAGTTGAAAAGTACTTTAAGTTGAATACTCTTAAATTACTTTTATTTCCCTGCCAGATACATCTTTATTAAAGAAATAATATTTGCACGTGCAGCACATTAAAAATGTGCTATATCCTGAGTCACCCAGAAGCAGTTTTGGATGTCCAAGGTCTAGCATTAAGAGAAATTGAGAAATTGATTAAAAAAAAAAAAGAAATAGTGCTCTTGTGGGCTGGTCAGAGTTGCTAAAGGAAAACAGAGATTCAGGCAAATTTACATATATGTTCTGGGGTCTTATGAGTTTGGATCAAGTTTTAAAAACATAAACAACTTGTGGAGCTCAACTAAGGGGTCATTATATCAGTTGTTGGTTAAGCATTTAGACTGTGTCGAGCTGTCTTGTGAGAAAAGGTTTGGGGAACTTAAAGAATGTTTGTGAGATGGTTCCTAGAAGGGAGTATGAGATGGAACTGAAAAGATCTTTGAATGAAGAGGTTGAGGGTAAGTCGCCTCTGATGCCCTCTATGAGGCTGAAATATTCTCCCTTGATGGAAGCTGTGGCTTGCAGGAGGCAAGATGTAAACTATAGCAGATAGCGGGAGTTGTTCTGATGGGTTTCTGTGCATGCCAGAAAGGGCTGAGCCTCTGCACAGGATCAGACTCCTGGAGCCTGGTCTCTACTGTCTTTAGTCTAAAAGTTTAGTAGTGTCTCCATCTGCTGTGTCCCCAATACCCATTTGTCCATGTAACTCTAGGATGTACAGAGTATGGGGTGAAGCATCTTAAGATTCACATAGAGTACATTTTGAAGATTATTATTCCAGATGAGCACACAGGCTCTGATTTCTTTTCTTTTCTTTTTCTCTCACAGCTTTGGACATTATCTATGGCAGTGATGGGGAACATTTTAGAGACCAAGTACCAGGTTATTAAATAAAACTTGCTTATGTATCACAACATACTAATATCACTGTTAAATCCAAATACTGAAGTTTTATTTAGAAAAAAAAAACAAAACCTCATATATTAACATTTTTTGTCTTCAGAGAAAAACTTGATACTACCCATGCCACAGGCCACCATTCATCTGCAACACAGACCAACAATTGAAAAATAAATCTACCCTGGAGATTTGTGATAAATGCACATTTGTAGGCCTTACCTTAGCTGTAGCGCTTCAGACTCTGGGATGCGAATGAGCGCAGTGTGTTACCCCAGTTGGTTTGGTGGTTGTTTCTTTTAGGCAATCAGGTGTGACCTGTTGGCTGCAGGCACTTGTCTCATTGTGGCCACTTTATACTCACAGAGCAGCTTCATAGCTGAGTTAGACTGCCTGGGTCCTGTGTCAAAAGAAAATGCAAAACCCAGCAGCACTGACATCATGGTCCCTGGCCTCTTGTTCTTGGGTGACTGTCTCAGCCTGCAAAGCATATCTTCTCTTTTCTTCTGAGTGCTTCTTGAGTGAGTCTTGTTGAACTTGTTCTTCTTTTCTTATTATCAATAAGCATAAACCTTTATCATTATGAGATGACTGTCCTGATCTTTGAATGGACCAAGAACCTGTAAAGGACCAGTAGGTATCTCAGCTGTGACAGGACAGGAAGTTGAACCCAGGACTCACTCATGCCAGAGGAGTGCTCCACCACTGGGTTGTGTCCTGCACCTGTCCCACAGTTTTGTTTTATAGTTTTAAAATTCAAATCTTTATTGGTACATTATGAATACACATCATCATCACATTCAACATTGAGAGTTTGTACCAGAATATGATATGACTTGATTCTCATTTTTCCCCTTCCCCCACCCACCCTGCAACCCTTCACTCCCTATATACCTAAGTTTTTTTTTATTACTATCATTCATTTTTCCTTTGTTGTTTACCCCTACACCCTCTTTTCTCTTAAACCTGTTACACCTCTTTCCTTTTAAATATTTTCTATTTCACAATATCAACTATATATATTAGAACTCATTTACATCTTCATTTTCTCACACCAGAGAAAAGATATGATATTTACACATCTGTGACCTATGTATTTCACTTATGAGGATGTTGTCAAGGTACATCCATTTGCGTATGATTGACTCTATCTTATTATTTTTAATGGCAGAATAATACCCCATTCTAGAAAAGAACCACATCTTCTTTATCCAGCCTCCAGTTGATGGACGTTTTGGTTGTTTCCAAGATTTAGCTATCACAAACTGAGCTGCTATAAACATGGGTACACATATGTCACTGTGATATGAATCTTTTAATTCTTTTGTGTATATTTGTAGCAGAGCAATGACCAGTTCAAATGAAACCTCCAATCCTAGCTTTTTAAGGAATCTCCACACTGATCTCCACAGAGGTTGTATAAGTCCACACTCCCACCAACAGTGAAGAAGCGTTCTTTTTTCTCTGCAGCCTCGCCAACGTTTGTTGCTGGCTAATTCTGAAATGGCAGCCATTCTTTGTGGAGTGAGATGAAATCTCAGTGTTGTTTTCATCTGCATCTCTCGAATGACCAGTGATGTTGAGTATTTCTTCATATACTTCTTTGCTGCTCTTCTTTCTCTGAAAAGTATCTATTCATTTCAGATGCCCATTTTTGAATTGAGTCTTTAAATTTGGGTGGGCTGATTTGACAGGACAGGAGGTTGAACACAAGACTCACTCATGCCAGAGGAGTGTTCCACCACTGGGCTGTGTCCTGCACCCACCTGTATTGTAAAATGTTTAAAATTTTCAGAGTAGTGCACCACCTTCCCTCCCAAAGAAACAGAAGCCATGGATTGAAATCCTTCCATGTTTCCCAAACAAGTGACTCAGTTGTCATGAGCCTTCCAGCACAGGATACTTCTCCTGGCTTAGATAGGAACATGGGGAGGATATGCTCCCTCTGACTCAGTATTCCCTGTGCAGTGTGTACATAATGACAATAATGACGCCTAAGAAGAAATGCACTTTCACATCACATGGTATATTCACAAATACATAATCTGTGTCCCAGACACTCAAACACTTCCTTTGTTTAATGATAGTATTCCAAGAATATTCCTCTAAATATTAGGGTTCTAGACAAAAATATTTGACTTAATTTATTATGAAGTGTTCAGCTATTCATTCTGACTATTTGACAGAGAGCCAGTTACTGTCAAATGGCTTTTGGTAAATATCAGAGTTGAAATGATTTCATTCAATTTAGACTTGTGTTTTAATAAAAGTAAGGTATGTTGCAGTTCTTTTCCATACTGTGTAGACTACTTTGTGCAGTATTTCTACATGTGTGATCCTCAGTCACTGGCCTTATTTCTCTCTTTTGCAGTTTTACTGTATATGTGCTTTATACTTAATAGGCCTAAAATCCCTTCCTTTTGCAGAATCTGAACTTTTTAGTGGAACCTTAGAATCTTCCTTTAAAACATGTTCCCTTGCTGATTTTTATAACTCAGAGTGGACTTTCTTCTCTTTATTAAAAATGATTGCTGCATTTTTTAATTGAGCAGAGACACTAAAGAGATTAGTGTTCTGAAAGAGTCCATAAATAATTCAGATTTAAACTCCTTACTTCAGCAGCGTGATTTACTTAAAATTGAGAAACCTCTATAAAGTGATTAATTTAATTTTCAGTCTTTTTTCTTTCTCTTACTTGTGGTAGGATGTCAGTTGGCACTGAAATGGTATTAAGTAGTAGGCACAATATGAAACCACAAAGAATCTGTTTTAATTTTCATTATATCATTCAAAGATATTTCTTCATGATTTATACTCAGTGGCTTCTGAAAAGACTTGAGTTGGCTTACACATGGAAATGAATATGAGATAGGACAAGTACAGATAAAAGGAGGAGACCATTTAAAAGGATGAGAGGCATCTGGGAGACGTTAATTCGAGGAGTTGAGAAGTGTCCTGCTAGCTGAAACCAAAATGAAAATGTGTTGGTTTATACATGTTTCATCTTGGATATAGAAAGCACGTACAATTATCACAGAAGGAAAAGAAAAAATGTGATACTAAAAAAAGCATGTATATATAAGAGGGCAGGGGTTGTAAGGAGAGCAGGGGAATGGGAAAAAAAATCAACATGTGTCATGTGCTGGTACAAACTCTCAATGTTGAATGTGATCATAATGTATGTATGATCACGTATATGATTTATTGTACCAATAAATCAAATTTTAAAAGAACAGTTATCAGAAGAGGCAAACATTTCTTTAGAATTTAGGAAGGAATGGTATGTGCTATGGAGTGATAGACACTTAGAGCAGAGAAAACACTGTTTGCCAGAAGATAGAGAATAATAGAAAATGTATCATCCTCATAGACATTAAGTATTTTGCTTAACATAGCCATAAAGACATTTGTGTTTGGGCTGATACTTTAAAATAATAACAAATATTTATCATGTATACTTCCCTGTGACTATTATTGAATCTTCTTAATAACCTAGATGTGTGCATCTTCTTCTTCTGTTTCATAGTTGGAAAACCTGGAATGTGTATATAAAAACTAAATAGTTTGTGAGTTCCTTGGCTGGACAAGTAGCATTCTGATGTCAAAGCATATTTATTATGCCAAATACTCTGCATACTTGTCAGGTTATTCTGAGTGTTTTACTTTCCGATGACAGGAACTGAAACAAATTATGCATTTAAAGAATAAAGATAAATAGAGAGTCAGTATTTATATTATCACAGTGCTTTCATTTTCAGATTATACAAGGATCTTAACCATTTTAGTGCCATGGAAGGAGATCTCTCATAGCTACTTGTTCTCTTTTAATTGTCAATTGTTGGTTCAAGAAAATGCAGCTATTTATGTATCTAATAAGACAGTATGCACAGCACAAACATGTTCAAAATGAGTGAAAACAAGAAGGAAGATGATGTTGTTTTCCATTTTTTCCTAAACATGGAGCTCACACTCTTCAAAATGAATCTGAGTCATGAAATTACAGAACACATTAGGTTCTGCATCCATAGATGACCCAGGAATCATGTTGAGTACAGTACATGGATAAATGGCTGTAAACCTGAGCCTTCTACTCTGTGTCTCTACGAGACAAAGCTGTAACCTGGAAGATGTTAAAGCAGATGTTCCCCCCTGAGCACCTCATCTTGAAAGTGACATCATGGGGTGCTGCAGATGGATCATCCAGTTTTAAGCCAGGCTGCATCCTGATTGTTTGGACATGATGAGTTATTCCTTCAGTAGCTTACAAAAATTGACCTCTTGAGGTTATTTTTCTCTCCTTATTAAAAACTGTTCAAGATTTTAAATGGAGCAGTTTCATTTGGGATCCAGAGGACTGCTGCTCCTACCTTTCCTATCTTAGAAATTTGCTGCTCCTCCTGAACACGCCATGCAAGGATGATAGAATCTGCACATTGTTAGCTCAGCCATTCTTTGAGGGAGAGAGAAGGTTGAATACTGAATTTGAAACGAGGCCAGAGGTTGAGAGCATTACATGAGTCACTGAAAACCAAGTGCCAGGCCCTTTAACTACATTCACTTTGATGTGTTTTGACGATATCTCAGTGAGCCTTATTTCCAGTGTCATTGTCAGTCCCTTTTATTCATAGAGTTGACAGCCATCTTTGAGGATGATAAAAAATACATGTTGTGCTAGATGTATGCCGTCTGTGTCTTCAGGATGCACTGGCCACCCTGCTTTATGCCCAGGAGACTCGTTTGGACCATGTGAGAGGGTGCCCTTGCCTTTTGCCAGCTGGATGGCTCAGACAGGAAGTTGGAGAGTGGGAAGAGGAATGGCCAGGGTGCTGTTCTCCTAGCTTCCTCCTTGCTGGGTCACTGTGTGTGGTCCCGCTGGCCTTCCAGAGTTACCGCAGCACATAGCAATACCCCTGTGTGTAAAGGTGCCCTCTCGGCTCTAGCAGCCTCTCCTGTCCTCACCTCCAAGGCTGAAGTGAGGGAATGTTTGTTGTGAGTAAGCCTGCTGCAGTGCATCATCCTTGTTCATCCCCTCTCTTTGTTGTCAGATTCAGTTCCATCTACTCCATTTCACTGAGTCCTTTCTACACCACTAGGAGTCTAGTGAGTACAAGGCTGTGAAAAACTTAGAAACAAAAGAAAGAAAACTATCTTTGGAAACTTCTTTGTATGAATCTGTGTGGATGGCATTAGGATAAAATTTATTAGCTTGCCCTGGATACAAGTATGTCACTGTGTCAGAAAGACCAAATTATAAGCCATCCCACCCTAATCTCTGGAAGTGTGTGTGTGTGTGTGTGTGTGTGTGTGTGTGTGTGTGTGTGTTTGTGTGTCTGTGTGCGTGTGTGTACTGTGGCTTCCAAAAGCAAAAT
Source organism: Petromus typicus (assembly GCA_004026965.1). Lineage (NCBI taxonomy): Eukaryota > Metazoa > Chordata > Mammalia > Rodentia > Petromuridae > Petromus > Petromus typicus. The sequence goes on from PVIR01000465.1 coordinate 76,393, forward strand.
AGTATGTATGTAAAACCATGCAATAGAAATTGAATAGGGGTTGCAAATGTAATTTTATATTTTCCAGCAGCCACATTTAAGATATAAAAAGCTTAAACAAAATTAAATACATTTTAATAAAATATATTTATTTGACACAATATTATTCAACTTGTAATCAATATAAAATTATTAGCAAGTTAGTTGGCAGTTTTCTCCCTATAGTAAGTCTGAGACTTATTTTATAGCTTTGGCACTTCTCAGTCTAGGTAAGTCACATTTCCTAGGCTCTAATACCGCATGCCATTTTATAGAACTGTGCTGTAAGGTATCCCCTGGGCTATCTGAATAGGCCTACATACCTCTCTGTCTGTAAATCTCCATACATCCGCCATATTAATGAGTGCAAAATGCTTTAAGCCTTTCCTGGCACTTAGTCTAACTTTGCGTATGTTATTTTTATTTTTAATTGTTGTTGAAAACCTGCTGAGGTAGTGCAGGTAACTGCTGCTGTCTTCTTCTATTCAAGGTCACTGAGTTATAGAGCAAATAAGCAGTCAGTCTGTCCTTACAGAGCAATTAAGCAAAAGATGACGTATGATGGCTTACTTATGACCCTACAACCAAAGGAATGTCCAGGCTTGCATGCATGGGTGAGCATGACCTGTGGAGATAAACAATAAAAGTGGAACATGGGCCTGACACTTGCGGCCTATATCCTTGGGAACAACACTGTCAGTTGATGCACCATGGTCTGAGGTAAAGACAGCGTCCCTGAACACTTTTCCTTACTTGCAGGGCTCCCTGTGTGCCTGTGCATTTCCTGACAGTGCTGTCACCTCAGAACTCCCATAAAATAGCCTGCTTGAGTAGCCTGCTGAGTTGTGCCCTGCAGTATACAGTGTAACTACAGTTAGCAGCCCAACTTCAGATCCATTTGTGTCAAAACTAATTTTAGGCAAATGACTTAACTTCTCCATCTCTCATCTCAAGCACCAATGCAGAATGTTTGTTGATGCCATCGCACTGCTCTGTGTTGTGATTCCCAGTGATGGGGCAGAGCTTCCTGTACATTGCTGGAACACTGCACATTTCCTTCCCTTGCTTTGTCCCAGTACAATAGGTAGCTACACAAACTGTATTTCTCACCAACTCCGTGCCTTAGTGCTTCTACTTTTGCTTACTGATAGATAAATACATATCTTATTAAAGCATTTGTTTAATTTCATTGATGCCTTCACAAGACAAGAGCAGTTTTAATGTTCCCATATGTTATTGTCAGAAGAGGATGACATTTTTGAAAGCATTGCATTGCAAACACCACTTAGCCTCCTAACTAAAATATATCATTAGTGCATTAAATATTATGAATGCCTTTAGTGGCATCAAGTATATTGAGATGCAGTATTCGTCACAGTGCAATCACACAGTAGCTGTCTAGACACTGAAAACTTTATCACCTCATTCTGTTTGCTGACTTCTGGAAAAATAGCTGTATTTAATTCTTCTGGTCTGTAGTTTTTATTATTCTTCCATATTTGGATGTACACCATCATGAAAATATTTTGATGCTAAAGTAAAAATGTTCATAATTATTTCTGTTTAATATTTGATAATCTTACCCGCTTGTGGATTTTAATTAAGATTGTTAAAATGATTGACAGTGTCCTTTAATTGAGTGGTAAAGGAACAGGCTATATTGAGGAAATGCCTGACACTTTTATAATTGAGAAAATTTGTTTTTTGCTGAAAGTGCCTCAATTAAAAGGGTTTTCCTAGGAGTATATCAAAACTTAGTTAAGCTGATAATTAGAAATTAAACTATGTGAAATATATTATAAAACATCGATTGGAGTAGGGGTAGGAAATGCAAGGAAAAGAATATTTGCTGAAAGCTAGAAAGTCAGCTTTGTTGGATATAAGAAAAATTCTTGATGTACCTTGAGGACATCCTCATAGTGAAATAAACAGGTCACCGATGTGTAAATATCATGTCTTTTCTCTGATATGAGAATATGAAGTTGTAAATGAATTGTAGTATGTATAGTTGATATTGCAAGGCAGAAAATATTTAAAAGAAAAGAGTGTAAGGGTAAATAGTGAGGAGAAAATGAATGTGGTAATAAAGAAAAAAGAAAAAGATTGTGTATATGGGGGGTTAGGAATGCAGGGTAAAAGGGAAAAGGGAAAAGGGAAAAAATGAGAATCAAGTCATGTCATATTCTGGTACAAACTCTTAATGTTGAATGCAATTGTCATGTGTATTCATAATGTACCAATAAAGGTAATTAAAAAAAAAAAAAAAGAAAAACTCAGTGTAATGTCCCACAAGTGAAGCTTGTGATTAAACATGGATTCACTGTCAGGTAGGTGGAAACTTCTGTGAAGAGACATGACAAGTCTAGCTTTTCATAATATATTTTCCATCAAATTCCCTTAAACCTGCATAGCTAGTGCAAGAAATGCTCAAGTGTTTATTACTGAATGTTCTTCCTTTCTTGGGCATAACATTTTCACTTGATTTATTTATGTATTTTCTTTACTACCTCTTATTGGATTGAATTGTGTTGCCCTAAGATTTGTTGATGTCCTAGCCCAGCACTTCAGAATGGACTCTATTTGGAAATAAGGTCATTACAGATATAGTTAAGTTGAGGTTATATTAGGGGAGATCATGGTAGAATGACTACTGACCTTTAAGAAAGACATCTAGCTCAAGAGACATAGGATACGGCCATGTGACAGTGGAGCAAAGCCAGTACGAAGGCATTTGAAATCTATTGGCCAGTATCCACCAGATGCTGGGAAGAGGTGAGGAAGAACTTCTTTATTGGTTTCAGAGCAAGAGTGGCTCTGCAAAGGGTTGAAAGATACAATATTTCTGTTGTAGTTTAGGCTGGCCCTGAGCTCACTGTGTATCTTAGGCAAGCCTTGAACTCATAGCAATCCTCCTTCCTCTGCCTCCTGAGTGCTGGGATTACAGGTGTGAGTCACCATGCTTGGCATTGTTGTATGTGGTTACTGGGGATCAAACTCAGGACCTTGCACTTGCAAGGTAGGCACTGGAACCACTGAGCTAAATACCTGGCCCAAATAAACTTATTTTTAAATATGAATAAAGTGAGATACTACTGGAAAGAAATGAGGAATAGTACCCCTAGAGTAGACCCTCTGTGTGCAAATGCGAGCAAGCCCAAAATACATAAGGATGGCTTTTAAATTAGAAAGAGAAATAAATAAGTCTTATTTTGCCAGCAAAAAGACTTATTTATGGTGGTGGTGGTCTACCAGAAGTTTAAGTAATGCTTCCACCTGTGGTATAAAAGCCCTGTTTGTATATATATGCACATGCCTGTTGCATGTTCAAAAGGCCACCTTATCATTAAAAATTTCATGTCACTATATCAAGGGGAGATTAAAGAAGGAAAAGTTAGGCTATGTGGAGAAGTTTACTCCCCATTTAATCTACTAAACAACATCATTGTGGAATAGTTATGCAGAAACTGAAATTGAGTAGAAGGGGTGTATGCAGATTTCAGTTTAGAAAGCCAAGCTTATAGAGAGTATACTTTTGGGAAAATATTTTTTTGTGATTGTAGAAACCTAATTTAACATTATTAAGTGCAAAAGTGAATGTCACATTTTTTATATATATAATATATAATTGATGGGGTGCATTTTCCTTGCCAGTTTAATGATTTCTGACAATTTCAGTAAACAAATGATAATACCACCCCTAATAAATTGGCCCGTGTATTCCAACAAAAATATATTTCCATTTTCATTTCATTTTTCTCAGTGCATCAGCACAGTTGCCCTAATTGCCTTTCTAATTTGTATACATTTTTGCACTTTAAAAATTTAAACTAAGAAACCACTTTCAAGAGCTCCTTAAGTACCAAAGTGGAGTTTCTGCTAGACTAATGGATCCATGTGTCAGCTGGTATCATGTGTAATGCATTTCTGAAGTACAAAATTGCACTCTTGTCTTTGCTTATTCTAGATCTTAGCTATAGTGTAGAAAGAAAACAAGTAGCACTTGTTTGCTTAGCTGAGAAACGTCAGCAGGTGCATATTCAGAGGTGTACCGATAGTGATTCTTCCATGGCAACGAGTCTATCATAATATTTATATCCATCCTAGTTTATTTTAAGGAATGGTGTTAAAATAACAAAATAAATAACTTTATTTTTAAAATAACTTTATATTAGGGTTCTGTTGTTTCTTGGTTAAATGGTTTTAAAAGCTTACTTCAAGAAAAGTAGAAAGAAGTCATTCAGGGTTGTTTTAGTTGTCCCCTATCAATGATAAATCCCATCCATCTGACGATTTGTAAAATTTTGAAGTTGAGGTACATGATATAGTAATTGTTACCCAGCACTTAAGAAAATGTACACACATTTCTGTATGCTACACTTACTTTATGGCTGTCTTTTTTTTTTTTTTCTAGCTGTTTGCTTTGTAAGCTTTAAACAAAGCTTATGGAGAACAGAAATCAACTATGAAAGTTAGTAATCCAAGATATTATTATTTTCCTACCAGTGGACACCAATTATTTGTTTTTTGTAGGACACTGAGATGTATTATTGAAATCAATTAAAATATCTTTCTTTGTACATATTATATGTGAAAGTTTTTTTGTTCACTCAGTGTACAAGAATGTTTCACAATAATGTCTTGGTTTTTGAAGCTTATATTTTTTGTGGAGGAAGTGGAAACTAATTAATAAAAATACATTTTACAATATAATAGGATGATGTGGAAGAAACATAAGGCTACACAGGGTTATAGAAATGGTGACTAACGAGAACCCATTGTACCCGAGTGTGTTGCTAGTATGTATATTTCACAAGTTCTGTCTCCTTGGTCATTGCATTAGATCTGTGGATCATGCACAGGGCTCCTGGGGCAGGTGTTACCTACAGTTGCTGAGAATGGAACCCAAGGCACTTTTGGAAGAGGATCCATCTAGGTGGGTTCAGAAGGACCACACATATCTCCTTTTTGATTCACCCTTGTGGGCACTTTTGCTATTGTTGAGTTATTGAATCAGTGATTGAAAGAATGAGCAGACTTAAACATGGCTCTACAGGAAGACATATATTATCACTGTGAATCTTTTCAGGTAAAATTTCTCAAGACAGAAAAGGCATCAGAAGATTAAGGTTCAATTCTTGTTGAAATGCCCCTCTTTTCCATCCTAAAAATCACATGATATGAATCTGTCCACTCCAAAACTTTCCTTACCAGCAGTGCTGTGATGTTAGCCAAAATCAAATTCTTGCCCTAGGATTGGCTGGATAAAAATTAGGGTTAACTGTGTTTATAATGCCTTTTGACAGGTGTTTTGAGGCTCAGATGAGGTAAAATGTGTACAAACTAAAAGATCAAATACTTAAGTGAATATTGATCCTTAGAAATGATCTCCATTTTACATACTTGAATTAGGGAAATATTGTTCAGGGGATTTATAAAATAATCTCTGATGTCCTCTTATTTCAGTGAAGAAATCCAATTGAAGTGATCATATAGTTAAAGAAAAGTTAATCTAATTCGGTTCTGTAGGTTTAACAAGTACCAGTACCAACCTAGAGGTGTTGTTAACCCCTGTGAACTATGCTATTGGTCAGAAAATGTGAGGCTGAGTGAAAACAAATTGCATATTTGCAAGTGTGGATGAAGTAGGGGTGTGTGTGTGTGTGTGTGTGTGTGTGTGTGTGTGTGTGTGTGTATGGTGGACTTAGAACTACTACGTTAGCCTGATATATTGTTTCATTAATTAAGTGTAACATTGTTAAAATAATGAGTCTTAAGACAACAGTTTCATGAATTTTATCTCTGTTTGTAATTACTAAATGTGGGGCAAAATGATCGAAGTTAATGTGTTCTGAGAGGAGACAGTGAGGGAAGGCTTATAAAATTAAGACAACTATATAAATAAGATGAACTTGATGAAGGCATTACAATTTGTATCTGGGCTTCAGTGACAAGTCTGGACAGCTATGGGTGGGAGATGTAGGGTTCTGCTGGGGAGGGTAGAAACACACTAATACTTGTTGATCACCCAATGTTTCTCAAGAATTATGTTTATTTTCTCATATAATTCCATTAGTGGGTCTTGAACAAAAGTTATGCCATCTGCATATTTCACACAAAGACTTGGGTATCAGAGTCTAAAAATTGTATAAAGCCATAGAGAAGTTTTCATAGTGGACCTTTCTGCTGAAGCTTAATTTTAAATTCTTTACTGAAAAAACCATCAAGACATTTTAATCTAAACTGCTTTAAAAGCCTTTTTAAAATATTTGAGGATATAATTAAGGTAACTGCATTGAAGTGGTATGATTCGTTCCTATTTTCAGAATATTGTCATTTTATATGATATGTTTATTCCCAAATTGGTAAGTAGATGTTACTATGTGAAAAGGCTGAGTGCCTCTTTGTGTAACAAATCTTCCAACTTTATTTGGCAGCAGACTGCATGACCGTGGTATTGCAGTCATTTTTTTAAAAAATAGGACATTCTTTAATAGCCCTTAACATGAACCATTCTTAATTTGATGATTTTTTTATAAGAACTTCAACTTTTTGTGTGCTATATTAAAGTCAAGTTTATTTTAAATAGAGTTTTCATGGAAATTTTCTGAATGATCTCAAACTTTGTGTATATCTGGAGGTCTTTGTTGCAAAGAAAAAAAAATGATCCCCATTATTACCACAAAAAGGATGGAAAAGTGTTGTTTGGCTAACAAAACTGGAATTTTTATAGATATGAATTGTAAGAAAAAATTACTTTCAGAAAATGATTTATCTTATGCTGTATTTTACTTTTAGCTATCTTATATATTTTAATTTTAGGATAATAAATGAAGTTACCTTTTTTTTTTGTTTGTTTGTTTGTTTGTTTTTGAGACAGCGTCTCGCTTTGTGGTTCAGGCTGACCCTAAACTCAGCCTCAAACTCACATCACAGCAATCCTCCTGCCTCTGCCTCCCGAGTGCTGGGATTACAGGCATGAGCCACCACGCCCAGCACTGTGGTATGTGGTACTGATTGCTGCTGGGCGTGAGCCTCCACGCCCAGCCCAGTATTGTGTGTGGTTAATGGAGGATCAAACCTGGTCCTTGCATTTGCAAGACAGGTCCCAGAACCACTGAGCTAAATCTTCCACCCCAAAGTTACCATATTCTATGGGAAGAATTTTTTTTGTGCTTTGTTTTTCTCTGAGTAGAAATATTAGAAGAGAAAAACTTTTAGAAGCAAAAGTTTAAATATTAATTTTTCTTATTTGATTTAAGGAATATAATTTATTGTTAACTATCTACAAAAAGGTATTTCTTATTTCAGGCAGCTAGAACCAGTAGTTGAACTGTTTGAAAAATCATTTTACAACAGATGATCTTTAAAAAGGTATACATATATGTAAATAGTTTAATTTTATGGGAATTGCAACTATGTATGTGTTGTGCTTTCTGGTTTTGTTTATTTTAATGTGTTGGACAATCTTTCATGGTTAAGGTTTAGTTGTAGATGTTTATTATATATATATATATATATATGAATTATGAATTCTATATGATTTTCAATTATATTTTCCTTGTCTTTGAGTGACAATTTTTTAACATGTTTCTGATGTAGCCTGGGTGCCCAAATTGAATATTTCATTTTATATTTTTCCAACACTTATACTTGTACTGCTCACTCTCTTCCATGAATTTTGTCATCATTTCTGGAGAAAGTAAGGCAAATTTTATTTTTCCAGATATTCAGTCATTTCAATGAATTTGAACATGTTCATTTTTCTGCAAAGTCAAGCTTCTCTCTCTGCGTTGCTCTTTAATGTCTTACTAGGACAGTGGGGATTAATATCATGTTAATTTTATGGGAATTATTCTATAAAGCATATGGTTTACACATGCTTGTTTACATTCTGTAGTACTGACTAAATGAGTATGTAAGAATTAGTAGATACATGGATTTGCTATATAGCATGATGGAAATTTTCTAGAATTATCTAACTTGATTTTTACAGGAGTTCTATTGTAAATATTTATAGTATTTTCCAAAGTACTTTTATTCAGTGATATTATAGAGTTTGATGAAGTTGTTACAGGAAATGGTGGAGCCAAGACTCACCTGCAGTTCAACTGATTCAAATCCAGTTCTTTCAAGGTTTGTATTGTACAATACATCAATTCAGCCATTGGGCTGATCTCCCTACATGTGCTCTGTCACCTTCTATCTGAAGCATCTATCCTTTTGCCATAGAATGGGCTTCAGTTTTCATCAGAAACACTACCTCAGTTTTCTTAAAATATTGAATTCACTTTTACTGTTTAAAAAAAAATCCCCATTCTTTCTCCTAATATCCATTAAATCACTGAACAAAGGTGCATGCTTATTTCTGTGAATTATACAATGGTGTTACCAATATTTAGACAAGAAAGCACAGTCTGTCATTGAGTATTTTCAAGACTAAATATTTGTTTAGGCCTTGTTCTCATGATTTTAAATAATGTTAAATATAGTTAACTTCATGATCTAGTTAAAAAAAATTCTGCAATACTATATGAAATCAGCGTGCTCTGTATATATTGAACATTTGTTATATTGCATTGTAAGTTGCAAGATTAAAGATAGAGGCACGGACCCCCCGCCACCTCTTCTCTTTGGCTTCACAGACCCAGCACAAATCACCTCAAACTAACAGCAGATTCTTTTCTGCTCGAACATTGTCATTGCTATGAGTGCTCTCTGTGCTCCTGTCCACTAGTTAATCTCCTGTCCTTCTGGTTTTGTCACTTCAGTTGGTTTGTTAACAAACTCTACTGGTAAATCCTCAGTGAAATTAAAGGAGAATCAGAGAATAGGGAAAAGCAAAGAAGGGAAGAAAATATTAGAAGGTAAAAAAGAAAAAATGGAAACAAAACTTAATGTACATGAGGATGGAGGGCCTGGAGGAATGGGACAAATAAGAGTTGAGGTATATCGTGTACAGGTATAAGTTCTCCATGCGGAATGTGATCATAATGTATTCCTAAACTTAGTTTTAAAAGAAAGAAGTATGAACAGAATTGATAGAATGCACATGTGAGAAGGAACTTACTCATATAAAAATAACTTTCCTGTTAATTGGACTGATGTATTAGTGAGAAAGGGGACAAAAATATAGGTGACATTTTGAATTCATTTTGAACTTGAGGATTCAGCTAAAGAGTCAGATATAATGGTTGAGTTTTTAACGTGCTGATGCTAAAGATGACTAAGTGTGAGTTGGCTGTTTCTAATACTGACTTACAGACATCTTCCAGGTGCTTCTGCACATTCCCGAAAATAGGCGGGAAGGCTGGAGTCTGCCACTGGACAGAGTCGTTTGCTCTATGTACTAAGCTTACTTTAAGTCGTCTGTCAACTAATTGAAAGTTTACTACTTCATTGTAATCACTGCAGGACATCACATTTGATTTTCATTGCCCTTTGGGGCACTCAAACCTTCAGTGAAAGTTTTTTTAGGTTTACATGAATATGCACAACATTTTTATACTAATAGTCCCATTTATTTCCAGGGCCTTTTTACATTTCTTAGGTAATAACTGAATTTGTTAACTAATAATCACCGTGTATTTCTATAGTAAAAGCATTTAAAACATTGTTTATAGATGTCCACTGCATTTTCTATATCTTTCTCTGGTAGAGTTTATTACAACTGGGTAATATTTTGCCCTTTAATTAAAAAAAAAAAACACTTTACCTTAGATAATCAAACAAGATTTTGTCACAAGTTTTTAGTAATCTTGTTTTTATTAGCTCTTCATGCTCTGCTTGTCATCACTAAGTGTCATGAAGCAGAAATTTGAATTTTTCAGTTTTAGGATCATTTAGTCAGCTGGCCACAATGTCTGACATCTTGTCACTTTTTATTCTACTTTGATCTTTTTAGGAGGACAGAGCTTTTTGCACGTGCCAGTCTCTTATTGCCAGAATTTATTTTTGTATCTATACACCAGGTACACATATGACCTTTGCCAACATCTCCCATAAAGTGCTCCACACAGAAGTATTTGGTTCAGAATGGTTGAGACGCTCTATAATACTCATCTCATTTGTGCATACCTAATTAGTGCAAGTATTGAAAGACATATGAGTTGTTTCCACTTTGGAGTGTCATAAATAAAGCTTTGTGAACAATTGGGTATAGGTTCTGCTGCACATTTTTTTTTTTTTAATCTCCGTGGGTTAAACTCCCAAGTGTGCAGTTTTTGGTTTATATGGTACTTGTGTGATTAGTTCTATGAAAAAGTAATTGCCAAAACTGTTTTCCAGAGTGGCTGTAACATTTTACAACTCTACAAGCAGTGTTCAACTAAGCCACTCTCTCCACATCCTCTCCATAGTCAATGACTGATAATGTTGAATATTTACGTGTGTGTGTGTGTGTGTGTAAGTATACGTGCATGTGTGTGTACATGCATGTGCATGTTCATGTTCCAGCCAACCATTCATGGCAAAGAAATATCTGTTTATATCTTTTGCTCATTTTGTAATTGAATAGTGCATGTTACTGTTTAGATCTTATATGTGCCCTCAAAGTCTTATGTATTCAGAGTTGGATAGTTTGAAAGGTGATTGGATGACAGGGGTACTATATTTATCAGTGGGTTAATCAGTTGATGAGTTATTAGCGGAACCTGCTGTTACGAAGCAAGGGCTGAATGGTGCTGGGTTCCTTGGGCCAGGACGCCTGAGGATGCAGTCTTGTCCTCAGCTCCTTCTTTCTTCCCTCTCTGCTTCCTGACCACCATGGATAGTGTGGCTTATTTGGCCCCCCTCATCTCCTGCGTCCTTTGTGCACTGTAGTCAGCTGACCCTGGACTGAGCCTGCTGGAACCTTGAGCCAAAGCATCTCTCCCCCTTTCAGTTGAAGGTGTTGGGATTTTTGTTTCAGCAGTGGGAAGGTGACTAATATAGTATGTTTCCATTGTTGAAGTTGAGGGCTACTACTTATTTTATTACTGCATAAGTTTTGGGTTTCTAGTTTATTGTTCTTTTCTTTTTATGGACCATGTGGTTGGTGTCAAGTCTAAAAGATGCTTTAGCAATTCCTAAATGCCAATGGCTCTCTGTATCCTTTTCTAGAAGTGATATGAGAGTTACTGTGAAAGTTTTATTTTTCACATTGGAGTTTATGGGCCAGTTGGAGTTAATTCTTACTTACAAGGGAGGTTTAGGTTGAAGTTCGTTTTTTTGTTTTGCTTTACCTTCCTTATTCAGTTATTACAGCACTATTTATTGAAAAGTTGTTATTATTCCATGGAAATGATTTTGCATACTTGTCAAAAATTAGCTTGACATACTTGTTATATCTATTTCTATGTCTTCTGTTTTATTCCATAAGCCTGTGCAGTTAACTTAGGTCTATAGGGATTTGTTTGTCTAATTTTTTTTACAAATTTATACCCTAAAGTGATATTATAGAAGTGTAATTTTACTTTCCTATTTTCCAAATTCAATGCTTTTTTCTCATTTATTATAACTTATAGTACTATGTCTACTAAAAGAGGTTATAACAGACGTTCCTGTCATATTTTCTGATTTATTTACCCTTTTGCCATTTTTTGTAGATTGTTTGATCACATTTGATTCTAAATTCTGGATACACAAAGCCTCCAGAATAATGGCAGTTTGCTAGAATTAGAAATAAGATAGGAAAACATTGGAAAGTTTCTACCAGTAAAAACTGGAGTATTTTGTATATATTTTCATTCTTGAAGAGATTTTTTTCCTAATACAAGTCCTGTCACCACTTGATCATATACAGTGGATTTGCCTTTCAGGTTCACATACAATCAGCCAGTAGGTACTTTAATGATTTAATATTTTGGACATTTTCACTCTTTCCCTTTCCTGGTTGTTAGTATTTCTAAAAGAGTTAGGAAATACTGGCATTTCTTAACTGTGATATACATTTTCTTCTTCACCCATGTTTCTGCTCTGTCTGATATATGTACAAATCACTTACTCAGTCAAAGAAGAGTATCTAAAATAAATAAAACCTCTCTAAACTCAAAAGCATATACTGTCCAATTTGCAAATGAGCAAAAAATGAAGAGATATTTCACTGAAAAGTATGTATGTGTAGAACATAAGCACATAAGCAGATGGTCAATGTCATGAGCCATCAGGTAAATGCAGATTAAAACCATAATGAGTTACGAGTGTGTACCCCTAGACACCTACCTCTCTGCATTCACAGGGCTGCTTCTGTTCTTTGAAGCATTTTACATTTTTTGGTGAAATGTCCATGTATCATTGTATTTATCACCATTTCACCAAATACCACTTAAAGTACAGCTCTTGGCCTCAAGTTTGTTATTGTCTTTGTCACTTTCTTGTTGGCTCTGACTCAGTTTCTAACACCAGCAAGATGGGGGTTATCTTGGCTCACGGTTTCAGAAGTTTCAGTCCGTGGTTGGCAGGTTGAAATACAGAAAGCGTGTGAGGGAAGGACCTGACAGGGAGGAGAGTAGCTCTTGGTGACCAAGAGGCAGAATGAAAAGGGAGGAGCCAAGGAGGGAGATAGTCTTCCAGGTCATGGTCCAGAGCCTCCTTCCAACCGTGCCCCACCTTTAACAACACACCCACTCTCAGTCCTCTGGGAAAGCACAGCAGCCCTGTGACTCCAAGAATATGCAAAGGAATATATCCTGTCTCTGAATATATGAGGCTTTGGGGGGCATTTCAGGCTGAATCCTAACAGACTTTTTCCAGACCAGGTCTTTTCTTGAAAGGAGGTACTGTTAAGTCATACCTTCAAAGCCTAACCATAATAGGCTTAAGCTTTGCAAGCTGTCAGCAAATCCTTATTTAATAAATGACTTCTTTTTCTCTCCTTGGCACATGCCACAGACATTTAGCAGATTCTCTGTATCATCAGCACTTTGATAAGTTCCAAAAATATTGAGGCATATTCTAAGATACTTAATCAGGATTGAAATTTACACATTTTAATAGGAAGCTACAAAATTTATGGTATATTTAAAGTTGTGCTATGAGTCTTTTAAACATCCAGGCCACTGATTATAACCTCCAGAGAACTTAAATCATGAGTTTTAAGTGACTCCCAGATATCTGCAGTTTTTACAGTAAGAATCCTAAGTTAAATTAATGTTGTAGTGCTTGGACCATGTCTCAAAAACTATGGGATAAGAATTGAGAAGATAGTAACTAGGAAAAAAAAACCCAACATCATATTTATGGTACTTGACTGTAAGTGAAGCCCTGGTAAACACACTGAAGTCATCTAGAGCTTGTGGCCTATGAACCAGCACATTGGGTGTCCAAAACAGTGTTCTTTGCCTTCACATGCTTATGAAGCGAGTTTTTGGATCGGTGAACAAATCTGTTGTTAGCTAAGTCTGTTCTTAGGCAAACATATTTTCCCCTGGAAGAGACAATATTGTTATCTGTAGAGCCTTTTTTATTTTAACTTTGTAGCTAAAATCACTGACAGAAAAATTCCATGATATGAAATTATGTAGCAGAAGAAATTAAGGAATTGGGCTGAAAAATAACAGTGGTGATAAAGACTTGCTTGTCAAGCAGGCAGACCTGTGGAAATAACTTTTTCATGACTAGGCTGTGTTCTCCTATGATGTGCTTCCTCACTTGGACATTGGGCAGCGTCTGCATATTCCAGGTTTTCAATTCCAATTCACTTCCACTTCAGCGACCTTCCTATTCTGAGAATGTTCCAGTTCAGAGGCAGATTTAAGATGATGCAATGCTACGTCCAGTCATCTGTGTAGAGTAACCTGTGGTTAGAGCAAGGCCAGTCCACTGTTTTTCTTCTTTTCTGGGCACACATAGTAGGAGCTTTGTTGATCATGAGTGTGTGATTGTAACTTATCAACTTAATACTCTTTTCCAGTAACATTTACATGAAATACATGAAGTTATTTTAAATTCCCTTCCAATGTACTGAAGTATGGTGGTTAGGATATTTAATGAATGTCTCCAGAATTTGTGATTAGTTTTAAAATATTTTTTTTTTGCTTTAAAAAAAAGTTGAAAGTTTCCAAGCTGTATTCTGATGTACATGTATTACTTCATGTAGCCATCAGTTAAGCAATTTCTATCAACCCTGAGGAAGTGTGGAGTGGGTATATTATTTCACAAATTGACAGTGTGATTATTCCAACATATAAAGTGACACTGTGCAGTATATGAACTGTACAGCCCACAAGCAGTTTTTTAAAATGGGAGTTTAGAGAAACAGTAGGTATTTCTTTCTGTCCTCCATAGACTCAAGCTTTTTATTTTTAATGAAGTAAATAGAATTTTCTCTGTGTGGCAGTTAAACCTGGAAAGTATGAACTAGTAGTATTTGCTATCCTCGATTGTTATTGGAAAAAAATTACATATTTTCTAAAAATAATCACTAGGAATAAAAATAGTATTTTGTCTTGATTGCTATTTTTTCAAAACTTTATTAAGCACTTAAAAATATTCCTTGGGTGATTATAAAAAGAATGTAAATTTTATAGCTATAAATAAAAGATAATATGTGGATTCAATTTACTGCTGTCCTTTGAGTTCTACTTACTGTTCAGGATCTATACTTACTTTCCTCCAAGCCCTTCAGGACATAGGAAGGACATGGATAAATAGAACTTATACCTAGAAACTTAATATTTTAAAGGATTTTTGTAAATGACAATAATCCTAGGTAGAGTGAAGGTTACCTAGGTAGTTTATGCTGAAATGTTTCAGAGGAAAATTTGTGAATAACTGATCATTATGACAAGGTGAAACAAAATGTCTTTATGATATGGTGGATTAACAAGGCAGATGTGGAAATCATGTTTCAGAATATTTTTTGTTTCAGGATATGTCATGACCTCCTCTGAAATTTCATATTACCCGATCAGCTCATTCCAATATATACTTTGCCTTTTTGGATACCTCACGCTTTTATGACCCTTTTACAGCAACATAGAATTCATGGTATGAATTTATATCATATCACTGTCTTCGGGAAGCCTTAATAAAGGAATTGAATCCTGTTTTTCTTCGTAAAACAAATATTCTTCTCTTGAAATTCTTGAGAAGAAATTTTAAAATTATTTTTGTAAAGAAAGGAATATTTTAGTATAAAGACTTGACTTTCCTTTTAAAAATTCAGTTTTGTTTTGTTTTATTTTCAAATCAGATCTTGAAAATTTTAAAACCAAAATGCGAAGTACGGTGTCAGTGCGCGAAGGCCAGGGAGTCGTCCTGCTTTGCGGCCCCCCACCGCACTCGGGCGGTAAGTAGTCCCCTGCTTCTGCCTTTCCCATGTACTAAGTCTCAGGGCGAGGCCTGTGGCATGTACGTGCTTATTGCTCCTGTAAATTGTCCTTAGAAACTTGATAACCTGAGCATTAGATTCTGTTGGCCGAGTTGAAATATGAGAACGCTACAAAATATATACCAGCCTAAAGAGTTTATAAACATAATTTATGCTTTTGAACAAGGAAGGTTTCAAAAGCCACAGAGATCAAATTCATTTTGATTACTTAGGGATGCTGCATAAGCTTTGTTCTTATACCATTACCATTTGTTATTTAGTTTTAGATCATGGCCCAAATTAAGAGTCAGTATCATTCCTTTTCTGTCTCCCTCCCTCCCTCCCCCTCACCCGCCTGCCTTCCTCCTTCCCTCCCTCCCTCTCTGTGTCACACAATGCACAGATATGACATTGAATCTCTGTGTAGTATACGTGAAAATGATATGTATATTCACATTATTTTCATTTCCATTGAGCAGTTGTAGTTGCAGATTTTATGCTACATTGTCATAGATCAAAATACGCCAAGCTGAAGTACACTGGTATAAATTGAAATATATTGCCAGAGATATGGAAGCTTAAAAATACAGCTGTCTTGAGTGAAAATGAACTTTAGCACATATGAAAATAATTTAATTTGCTTCCCAGTATGAGCCTGGAGTACTGGTTTGATTTTCCTTTCATGCTCACCATTGTAAATTTGGTCACTTGTGGGAATGAAAAGGGCATTATTAATATATAAATCAGTGTTTTCTGCAAAATGAACACATTCTGTTACTGAGAGATTGAGAATTACTGAGAGATAAATAAGTTAGAGAGGTTCTTTCTGGCTAGAGGTTAAATTGAGAAGTCGTCTTTTTATCATAGTAAATCCTTTTCAAATGAAAATATTCTGGGCTTTATTTGTTCTGTGACATACAAACCAACGTTCCTTTTTCCCAGTGACATGTCAGTTTTAATAATAAACCCTCAACCTAGTAATGTAAACATTTTCCATCTTAAGTCTGTGAGCATGTGAAAAACAGGAGCCATTTGGATCCTGCATGTCTGGGACTTGGTTAGCAGAATTGCTGCCATGTTTGCAGGCAACTGGCTAAAT
Organism: Petromus typicus; assembly: GCA_004026965.1. Lineage (NCBI taxonomy): Eukaryota > Metazoa > Chordata > Mammalia > Rodentia > Petromuridae > Petromus > Petromus typicus. The sequence continues at coordinate 92,796 of PVIR01000465.1, forward strand.
TAGTTTTTCCAGCCTAATTTAGTGTGTTTTTCTGAAATATTGATGATCCAAAAGAACTATAACTGTGAATGTGGAATAAAATTTCTTGATTGACAATTATACAATGCAAGTTAGACTGGCTTAAGAGTATAGAGAATTAATTAGCTCTAGCTGGTTGCTACCAAAGCTAACATTTGCACAGGGCTCTGCTACCCAGAAGTCCTTGCTCTCTTGTTAAGGGGTGTGGAGTCAGCAGATGGCCTATTGCTCTCAGCTAGGCAGAGCCACCTGCCCATGGTCCCATCCTGGCATGCACATCTGGTGACGAAGCAAGGTAGAGGTATAAATGGCCCCTGTTTCTGATCAAGATAGGTGAGTCATGGGTAACATTCCCTGTGCTTCTTGAACAGACTGCTAAATCTACATTAGACCATATCACAATATAGTGTCTTTCTTTTCCCAAGCCTGCTTTGACATCCTTCTTTTCTCAGGGTTTAATAATAGATTAAAAACTTTTATCCCTCTCTCTGTCCAAGCATCTACCCCTGAGAGCCCAGTCTGCTAAATCTAGGGTTCAAACAATCACAAACGTTTGATCTTTGTATTCTTGGCTCCTCTCTCTCCATATTGTCTATTTCCTCGAGTAGATTCCTCCTAGCATGTCCCATCTCTTGTGATACTTAAAGATCCTAATGAAACTGATTATTTCTTAGTGGTTCCTGAAATGAAGTAGATCATCTCTGTTTATGGTATTTTCCGTTCAGCTACTGAGTGGAGGCAGGCCTACTTGCTAACAAGCGTTGGTGTGAGAGGAAGTTTTCTAAAGAGCTGAAAGAATTTATTTTTAGGAACGAAGAGAGAGACATAATACATTGAACTAAATGTTGAGAAGAACTACACCTAGTAAGAAAATATCAAAATAATTTATATTGGCTCAAACCAGTGGAAAACAATAATTAGGTAATGTTTTCTGTGAAGGATTTTGGAAGTGCTGACCCAGTTTATAATCTGATTAGTTTTCATTCAGTACTTTTATAATTAGTTATATTCACTGATGAAAAAAGAAGAGTCTTTTTTTTTTTAAGGTTTTTTTTTTTGAGACAGGGTCTTACTTTTTGGTTCAAATTGGCCCTGAGCTCAGCCTCAAACTCATATCACAGCAATCCTCGTGCCTCTGCCTCCCGAGTGTTGGGATTATAGGTGTGAGCCATCACACCTGGCACTGTGGTATGTGGTACTGGTTGCTGCTGGGCGTGAGTCTCCACCCCCAGTATGGTATGTGGTTACTAGGGATGGAACCTGGGTTTTTGTGCTTGCAAGATAGGCGCTGGAACCACTGAGATAACTCTCCGGCCCAAAAAGAGGAGTCTTAACCAACTAATTATGCACAGAGTTGGAATTTCTTGTGAAACTATTAGGTGAAACACTGTCCAAAGCTTGAATATTTTCTAACATAAAATTGAAGAACTGTTGTTCAGTAGCAGCAATCCAAAGGCATGACATCTTCCTCTCATGTTGGAGACATTAGTTTTGTCTTTGCTTTTAAAACACTTAGACAGAGTGTCTGTGGGCACTTAGTATGATTATAGATGAACAAGGAAAGAAGGCTCCCCAGATAGGACATGCCAGCCTGTAAGTACTAGGGACCTTCACGTGATAACAAATGGCACTAACACAAAGCATACTCCCGTCAGAGCCAGATTATTCAGCAGACTCATTGGGACCCCAGTGTTAAACTTAGATTAAAAGCAACAACAAAAATAAAACAAAACTAGCATTCTGAGTGACCTGTGTATTCTGGATACTGATGTATTCACAGTTTATACCCCTGGTCCTCACATGGTTTTTGAGCTTCTCAAGGATTGGTTTATTCAGCCTTTGTTTTGGATCTGGGTGCCTAACACAAAAGTGTTTTATAAGAAAACGTCAACACATATGTTTTGAACAAAGCATTATGTTATGAAACAAATACCTTTTCTAAAGGTATACATATATTAGTTGCTTTTTAAAAAATCCACCTGAAGCTTTATTTTCCAATTTATAAACATTTAACAGCTGAGATGCCCTGTGTGCCACCCAGGCAGGTACATGATCTGATGGATCAGAATGAACTCTGTCTGCACCACTTGATATCAGTCTGCTTCATCCCCAGCGATGACTCAGGCCTTCATTCGGTGGAGGCTGTGAGTCAGGGTAGAGGGCAGTTTATCCCGTGACTCTGCGTTTGCTCCTGGCAAGTGAGAAAAAAACATGAGCTTCTCAGAGTACTTGTGGCCCTGGCTGCGGTTCCCTTGGTTCTCCTCTCCGAGTCTCATAGTCCCCTCCGACACACTTTTCTGTCTTCATCCTTTTTGGTTACCATTCTTCACTTCTACTTGACCTCTTCTTGCTTGAAAATGGCTAAATTTGTTATTTTCTGATTATTAAAAATGCATAGATTACACATTCATCAGATTTCTTCCTTTAGCAGCTTAATCTGATGATGGTAACAATAATAATAATAACCTGTGTTCAGTGAGTGTTGCTTAGATGCTAAGCAGAAGGTTCATCCTTTGTGGGAATTTTATACTCATGAGATTCTTCTGGCTAAAGGTGTAGAGAGGAATAGGATGAGTGTGAGTCTGAGACTGGCTGGCAGACTCCATCCTGGAGACACCAAAAACAGGAGCTTTCAGCAGGTAATGTCTGAATACCTTTGGCCCAAGCCTATGCTCCTTCCTTGCTCCCTCCCTCCCTCTCTTTGTGTATAATACATAATTACATATGCCTGGGGGAATTTGTTCATGTACATATCACATCTTGGTAATTTTGACTCCCCCTCCCCATCTCTCACTTTCCTCATTACCCCTTTCCCTCTCCACAGGGTTAACCTCCTCGTTACTAAAAAAGGATACATTTGAGTCATTTGTAGGAAAACCAATAGATTGGAGACTCGGGCTCAGCATAAAGCTTCCTAGCTTGTGCATAGAGCTAGAATTTGGGAGTTTTGAAATTATAGCTCAAAGAGGCAGTGCCTTCCCAAATGTCCCAGAGCAGTGAGAAAGTAAGATTGGAACCTCAGTGATCTGCCTCCCTTCCAGTGTCTGCAGTATATACCCTGCTGTGAGCAAGCCTGCAGTACCATCCTCCAAATGATAAAGCAGTCTTCGGAAAAAGCATCAGTGTCCTCAGCTAAGGGCTTCTGACATGTTCAGATTGGAGGCAGCGGAGTAAATGGTTTTGTTTTAATATTCCAGCACATTGTTTACAGAAATGTTTGACACATCAGCAATGCCTAAAGTCACATTAACAGAAATCAGCTTAGTTCAGACATGCTGTATCCCACTGCTTCTGAGACTTTAATTGCAAATGAGTCAGCTCTGGCCTTGACAGAATACTGATTGTGATTCATGGGTCTGGGCTGGGTCTTGAGAGCCTGTATTTATCGTAGACTCTCTTAGGATGCAGTGCTGTTGATCCATGGGCTAGACCCTAAACTGTTCCTTTTGATGAAATCCCCTGATGATTTTCCTGGAACCACTCTTTGTCCTTTCAGCCTCCCTTCCCGCCTAGCTCTTTGCACAGCTGCTACACCAATGGCATTTAGCACATCAGGACCGGAAGTTCATCTCTCTCTAAGAATGTCATGTCGTCCACCTCCCCATTCAACCCTGGAGCTTCTTTCTCAAGATACTCTTCACTTTGATTTATTTTTTTGTTTGATGGTCTTCCAAGTGTCCAACTGATTTGTGTATCTCTATTGCCTCATAAAACTCATCTTTCTTTTCTAAGTCCTAGGGCTGTTCATTTTTAATGATTGTCCCAGAGTCCCAAGCACACAAGGGATCATGGTTTTACCCACAGCTTTTCAGTGCCCAGGTATGATAGGAGAGCAGCACAGGTGTAGCCCTAATGGACCAGAGACAGCTTCACCGAAAACACTTTGTAGGTTTAAAGTTAGATTGTATACAGTATGAGGTATGGGTGGGCTTCTCCATCATTTCGGGGTTTTCCTCTCTCCGAGCATCTTGGGTCCCTCCCATCTCTCTGTGCTCAGACTTCTAGCCTTATAATCACAATGAGATGAGAATATCAAGACATAAGTAAACGTTGGCTAAGGTGTACCATGCAGCACTTAGTTGTGGATGGGTGCCATATTTACCGCCAAGCAGCTTTATGGTCTGCACACTGCCTTTGTTTGATTGTTTTTGGTTGTAGAGTTAGAGCTAATGCCCAAAGGGCTTTGCTTGTTTGGGGTTATATTTTCTTGCACTCAGCAATACAATGCACAAGTATCGATGCTGTGGTATTTAGTAACAGGTAACAATTATTCTTCTTATCTTTTTTTGGTGGTTGTTATTCTTTGTGACCTAGTTTTTCCTTCTATTGTTAGCCACCATAAAATTTTATTAATATTGCTTCTCAGTGAAACACATGTATAAGTTCTTGTGTTCAGTTGAGAAAAGAGCAAGTTTTCTTAAAAAATAGAGACTAGACATAGAGCCTAAATAAGATTCTCAAAGTATGAAAAGTTCATATATTATTCATATTCCCTTAATTCACATGTGCAAATAATAAAATTTATCTAGGCATTTGCTTAAAGAGAATCATCATCTATCTGATCTAATAAGAAGGAAAAAAATGCTTCATAGTAGGAGACAATTAGGAAATTTTCCCAGTTATCCATTTAACCTTCACAGGTGTTGTCATTTGAGAGGTCGTAACCTCTCTTAATTCTGTCATATATTCTGCCATGTCTCGATCATTGCTTTGTGTGGAGAAAAGACCAGCACCTCTCTGAAGCCATTGAGTGTAGTAGCCTAAAATTAGTTGGAAGACTAGGAACTGATATACTAGAAATGAAGAAATGGACTAGATTGTCTGTCTTATAGTTAATGATCTCATTACTGATAGTGTGGAAAGCTGGGAATCAGTGTAATTACTATTCAGTGGCTTCTATCTCCACAAAAATCACTAGAAGATCAAATGCAAGAGAAAAATTACCCTATTAAAAATAAAGTCGAAAGACTAGTTCATAGGCATCTCTTGACAAATGCTAATTAGACAAGAATTCATAGGTTAATCAAGTTACTCTGTATACATATCTTTTGAGAGTTGTCTCTGCCCAGTGATGATGGATAGAATTTATTGTGAAGAGGTAATAAGCTTGAAGTCTCTGTCCTAGTGTTTAATCAGCAAACCACTTTGGGCTCTGACCTAGCTTTCCACGTATGTGCATAATGTGGAGAATTTAGGATTATGCACTGCCACTCACAACAGCACAGCCTAGGGCATGTGAGAAGGAGAATGTGTGATGTCAAACAGCAGGTAGTGGAAGTTGAAGCCACTTTATGCTAAAAATTGATTTGTAAATCCTGGTGTGACCAAAGTGTGAACGGTTCACAACAAAGCAGATGGCATGGGATTTATACCTTCTGTTTCAACATCTTTATTATTTTTTTCATTCTCCAAAATGAATAGACCAAAAAGCACAAGTCATTGCAGGCAACATCAAATAATAATTTTCATTTTACAAAAACTTCAGCAGTTTCTGGAGACTTTATCAAGGCAATGGTGTGCATTACCTAGTGTCTCTGAATGTGATTATGATGCCATACAGCAATTTTCCAAATAGTACATTTTATATTTGGAACATCACCTTGTATCAACTCAGTTTTTCATGAACTATATTTCCCTAGTCTTCTGCTTGGAAGTCAACTAAACTTACATAGTAGTGGCTATTTTCAAATTTTCAAAGTCCAGAATATATGATATACAACTGGGCACAGTACATGCCTGTTATTCCAGTACTCCAGGAAGCTGAGGCAGAAGATTTACAAGTTTGAGCCCAGCCTGAGAAATTTAGCAATTTAGTGAAGTCCTTTCTCAAAATAAAAAAAGGTAAGAATTTCACTCATCATGACATGTTGCTAGGGTTCAGTCCACAGCAACACATACATGTACGCATGCACGTGTGAATATGTGATGTGTTCACAGGGAGAACAATCATTGTGTTACATTTGCCATTCCACTCACTATATTGACTGTAGCTCCAAGAAACATGTGGCTTCTATTTTCACCAAAGCAGAATGTTCAAATCTTATATCACAGTATCATTGAAACCATCATAAACAACTGAAAAGAAGATCAAGAAGATGATTGATAGGTTATTGAGAAATTAGCATCTACACCAGAGAGTCCAGTGTCTAATTTATTATTCCTGACTAAAGGTTAGGTCAACATGTAATGACAGAGAGTTACAGAATCTATCTGTAGACCAAATGAATAATATATCACATTTATAAAGCTAGTTTTTGTATATATAACAAAGGTCATAGGAGTATGATATTTACTGGCATCCAAAATATTAACTGATTCAGAGTAACATTCAGACAGGTATGTTCTAAATTAGTTGATACATAAACCTCAGCTACTGGTATGGATTACTCTAGTGCATTTAGAGCCCTAAAAGAAATAGATGGAGTGGATTGTCCCATTTTGTTTTTGGATATGGAGATAGAAAATCCCCAGTTTCTCCAAATTCTTGAATGTGGAAACTGTGACTTAAATATTTATCCAGCCTGCCTCTCTTTTGTCTTTTTCTCTCTACTCTTTCTGTCTTTTCCTCTAAATCTTTCTTCCTATCTGTCTAGCCATCCAACATCCCATCATTTAATTCATCCATTTTATTTTTCATTAATTTATTCATGCACCAGATTTGCTATTGATATGAGGAAAATTATTGATGCTTTATGATAGTGTTTTATTGTAATTAATTCATCCCTTCAGTGAATAAGCTTGACATTGAATACAGAAAAATTCAGAGCATTTCTGAATATATACAGATCAGTATTTATTGAGTCATATCCCAAGCCATGCTCCAGTGAAAAGCACTTAGCTCCATGTTCAGAAGATCAAAATATAATTAGGAATATCCCTTTTCCTGAACTCACGGTTTCCCAGGCAGTAAGAAAGTGTTTGATAGTAATGTTAGCATTGACAGTGAGAGGTGCTATTTTTCAACCAGTTACTGGGCTTATTCAAGGAAAGAGATAGCATTTAGTATTGAATGTCTTATATATTCTGTGTTGTCTGGACTGTATTTTGAAGAGCTGAGGCTAAGGATAGTTAGGGAATTTATCCAAAACCATACAGTAGTAGAGTTGGACTTCAAATATAGTTCTGTTGCTTTCTGAAAGAAAATATGAAAAAATTGTCAGTGCTCCTCAAATGATAGCCTTTTTTACCTACATATTTTCCACTTTCTATGAATGCGTTCTTCACATATTTTTGATGGATATATTGGTATAATTTTATTTATAATTATAATTGGGAGCAGTAGCTCTTAAATCCCTGAATGTGTGCACATGTACACACTTGAGATTGAGAAGGAGAGAGTAAAGGGGAAGAGCAGAGATTCAGAAAGATAGGCACAGGAAGAAGGTTTAGAAATTATAGCTGGACATCTTGCCCTAACACACTTTAATTCCAGTTTCGATGCTAACATTTCTGTGACGAGGGCAAACTGGCTGTCTTCTAGGTATCTATTTCCTTCTGTAAATATGTCAGAGGATTGTAAAACCTACCTTTGTATAATTCTTGTGAGGATTGCTTTAAACAATACTGGGGATTGAACCCAAGTATTTGCACTGAGCTACATCCACAACTCTGTTTTTAGTTTACTATTTTTGAGACAGTTTTTCTCTGAGTTGCTGAGTTACCTTGTCTGGGCTCACACTTAAGATCTTCAACTTCCTGGAGATCTGGAATTATTGGCATGTGTCCACATCTGGGTTATTGTGATGATTTAATATACTAGCATGTGACACGTGAAATGACTGATATATTAATATAGATACTAATGTGTGTGTGTATATATATATGTGTATATATACATAAAATATCAAGTATTTGAAAAGAGCAATAAGAAAGACACACTTTATTTCCTTCCTTCCTGCAGTTCAGGGGATTGTCTTGCCTGGAATATTTTCATTCACCCTAGAAAGCAATTCTACAAAATGTGTGGGCTTCTCTCCTGGTTGGATTATCTGTAATTGAGGGTGAAAGCTTTGATTGTTCTTTAGTAAAACAGACATTCCCAGAGACAGGGGAGTGGAGATGCTATGCCTCTAAGAAGCCAGCTGGCTGGCCGCAGGGGTACATCTGTCACAGGCTGGCCCAGTCACATGCTGTCTTTGAATTTGGAATTTGACCTGAATGTCCACAATTTTGAACCTCATAGCAGTTTTGAAAACTTGGGAGCAATTCCTTCCTAGCAGGCCTGTTAGGCACCTGGGAGAGCTGATGCCCACACAACGGAGGCCAGAGACACAGCGCCCTGCAGCCTCGGGGGCTGGCTCTGCGGTCCTCTTTCTTGGCTGCTGCTTCCTTGCTCGAAGCTATTCTACAAGAGCCAGGCATCCATGGATTGCATTTCTATCCTTAACCAAGTTGGATCTGATAAGCTTGTTTCTTGTAAACAAAGACTCATAATGAGTACAATGGGCATTACATTACAGTTAGGACTACAGCGGGGTGTGTGTGTGTGTGTGTGTGTGTGTGTGTGTGTGTGTGTGTGTGTATGTGTGTGTGTATGTGTGTGTGTATGTGTGTGTGTGTTAATGATACTGACACAAAAAGAATCAGAAGTTTAATATACAAAAATCACAGAAACAGCATGTCTAACTCTCCATGGGCTGTCCCAGCATCCGTTTTTTATTAAAGCCAACAGTGAACTTATCACACATAGTTTGGAAAGAGTCAGAGTCACAGAGGACAACTTGAAGGAGCTGGGAATTCACTCATTACTGACCTCTGCATGTATGAGTGAACATCCCCCAAGTTTCCAAGATGCCATGGACCATTCTTCATAGACTTTTCTCACAGCAGCATGGCTTCTGGTCTTCCCCTCCGCAGCCTAGTTCTCCTTCTGATTTCATCCACCTACAGACAAAAGTCAGAGAGAGCCTTAAGCCTGTCAAAGAAATTACATGCACAAGCTTGAGAGTTTAAATCCATTGTTACAGAATAAAGCTTCAATAAGAATTTATTTTACATTTTCAGAGCTCAGACTGTTTTGTCTTTAAAATAAGAAAGTAAGAATTAGATTTTGAATTCAATGCAAATCAGTACACACTTTTAGGCTTTGTTTCCTAAATGTTCCCTTCAAAACTGAGGATAATCTTTATCTGGTGCTTTGCATCAGGTAAAAACACCATAGTAGCATTAAGAATGAATTAATGATTAATATATTAATCTGTGCATGTGTACAGAGAAAAGCCAATGCGCTAATGGTTGTTCAGAAGTACATCTGTACATATTTTTGGTTTAAGTAGGATTATTTAAGCTGTTGTAACAAAGACATCTGAAATTTTATTAGCTCAAACAAAAAGGCCTAGGTAACTCCAGATTGTTTTTCTGATTACAAGGTTGTAGCCCTCACAGTGGACACAAAACTTCCAAAATTTGAGAAGGTTGAGGTTTTGAGCTTCTCTTTTGTGTGTGGTACTGGGAACTAAACACAGGTCTTAACGCCAAGCTGCATCTCCAGCCCTTTTAAAATTTTTGTTTTAAAATAAGATATTCCTCCATCCCTAATCTGCCCAGGCTAGGCTTGAACCTGCAGTTTTCCTGCCTCAGCCTTAGGGAGTGTTTGGATTACAGGTATGTGCCAACCTTAGGGAGTGTTTTTCCAAGGTTGGGCTTTCTATAAAGCTAGCTGACAGGAAAGGGTGAGAGATGCATTTGTTTTATGCAACAGGACTGCATGTCATATGTAATATGTGTGGGCTTACTGTTCACTGGCCTCATGTCATGTGCTCACACCTGAGGGCCACAGAAGTGAAGAAATGCTGTCTACTCTGTGCTGAAGGAGAAGTAGAAATCGATGGTGAGGATAGATAGCCCGCACTCCCACCCTTAGGCATACTTGTGCATTTATACATAAGCATTTAGGGAGCCAGAGATACATTAGTTCATGAATTAAAGGCAGTGTTCTTAAAACAGTAGTGCCTGCTTAAACATGCTTCCGAACGTGCTTATTTGAAAGACTCCTATAGGATGCAGATTCCACAGTCTCAGTCCCAGAGGGCTGACTGCAGAGTGGTGGCTTCTGTGGAGTCAGCAATCTTTATCACTGACCCTTGACAGTTTGGAATCAGGGGGTCTTTGAGCCATATTTGACCTTTAAGACACACAGCTTTAGATATTTTCCCTAAGTGTTTAAAGGAATAAAAAAGATTTATGCTGGATCAAGTGGAAGAATCCAGGTATTTTCTGGACTGCATTTTATGAAGGAGGACACCTTGCACTCAAGCAGAAATAGGTTTTTGGCTTATGTAGAACTCTGGTGCTCATTTATTTTCTAGCTAGTTAATTCTCATCTCAGCAGAATTTTTTGTTGAGAAGAGCGCTTGTGTGCCTAGTTGTGTAGCTGCAATTTCTCTGGCTGTCTTCCACCTGCCCAGGTGTGGCGTAGCAGCACACACCAGTCCCCTGTGTTTGATGGTGCTGACGGGGACTCAGCACCTCTCCTGGTACATGCTTTAGTTTGCGGAGCTTTTGATCCCACAGGTACTGGTTGGCACCTCTCTGGATAGTTTGAATTTGTATATTGTTGCTGTTTTTATTGTGTGACTGTGTCTGTGTCACATCCCAAGGAGCTATGTCTGCCCCACGGTGATCTTTTAGTGATGCATTTTCTACATTGATCCCTTTAATTTTTTTTTAATTGAAATCTTTATTGGTACATTACATATACACGTCATGATTGCACTCCTCAATGGAGAATTGTACCAGTATAATACACAACTTAATTCTTATTTTTTCCCATAGCCCTACCCACGCTACCACCCCCCTATATACATAAAATTTGTTTCCTTTTTTGTTATAATCTCCTTATTTTTCCCCCTGTTTGCATGCTTTTCTTTATTCAGTTTAGCAAGGTGACTTAGTACCAGAATTTAAAGGTAAGAAATCATGAAGTGCAGTTTTCAGTAACATGTCAAGACTCTTGTTCTGAACTCATTTCCTCCTGTTCGTTGATCGCCTTTTCCTACTTGTAAATGTGGTGGGGAATTACCTGTTTGAGTGAGTGAGGAGGGCCAGTCATGTTTCTGGCAGTGAAGTGAACTCTCTTAATAGCATCGTTTGCATTTTTAAAATATAAAAAATTCAGTCCTTATATAGAAATTCAGTTATATAGAAATTTTGGTTCATTAATTTTTTCATTATACATATTTTCAGTGTACTGGTTACATTTCTTTACCATGCCATTTTTGCTAATATCCCTTTATGTTAAATTCATTAGCCACATTTTCAGTATTAAGCACATAGAGCTATTTTTCACTATTGATATGAACTGTGCTCTGTGCCAGGCAGTATTTATAGGTTTATGTGGCAGGAACATGTGACTGAAAAGACTCAGTAGGTTTTACCAACAATGCTTATTTCCTACCTTTTTTACATGAGAATGAAATGGCTACATCTCTACTCCCTGTAAGTTTTTTGTTATGAGAAAGAGTGGCTCCTAATCAGGACATGTCATTTTAAATTGTGTAGATAATGACTTATTTTATTCAGAAATGGTATATACATCATTTTTTTCATTCTGTTTTTCAGATTAGCTATTATGACCAGTGCTGACCAAATGGGTCTAAAGTTGTCCTTTCACAGATAAGAATATCAAGTAATTATCTCTTTTTAAAAATTTTTTAAAAAAAATTTTGAGACAGGGTCTGCCTCTGTCTCCCCATTGCTGGGATGACAGGTATGCGCCACCACCCCCAGCACTGTGGTATATGGTTCTGATTGCTGGTGGATGTGAGTCTCTATGCCCAGCATTGTTGTATGTGGTTACTGGGGACTGAACCCGGAACCTTGCACTTGCAAGGCAGGCGCTGGAACCACTGAGCTAAATCCCTGGCCCTATCCAATAATTCTTAGTAGTAACATAATTCACTATATGCTCTTTTCTTGAGCTATGTGGCACTTTTAGCTCTTTAATTTCTCTAACATTTGATAGTAAATCTAGATATAAAACCTAGTTTATAATATTTCATCTCTACTGGGAAAAAAAGTATAAAAACAAAAATATATCTTGATTTTAAAAATCACAGCAGCCTTAGAATTGGAGGGTCTGTGGTCAAATAATTGCCCACCTACAACATTCCAGCTACATTCTGCTCTAGTGCTTATTGCTATTCAGAAAGCACTTTGCCAAATTTTTCAAGAAATAGGTTGACAGACATTTTCATTGCTAATGTGGGTCCAACAATGCATGAACTGAAGATTTCTGCAGCACATACAACACAGCTTGAAAGTCTCTTCAGGACTTTCAATAAATGAGAGAGAGAAACAGCAAGAGAGAGGAGAGAGAGACAGAGACAGAGGAAGAGAGAAATGGAAGGGGAAGGGGAGAAAAGAAGGGCAGGAGGGAGGGAAAAGATTGAGCCTCATTCACTCAATAATCTGAGGCCATGCAGATTGGAGGGTGGGCCAAAAGTCTGATTTATGGCTTTAAAAAGTGATGTATTAGATTCATGAGTATTTTGTGTGCATAATTCTGAGCAAGGATTTGTAAAGCAAAACATTTTGAGCTATTGGAGACCTGTAGTATTTGAAGCAATCTAGATGAAAATAACATCTCAGTCTTTCTGGAGATATTTTTCTAGATTTTGTGTGGTTTTTTGTAGTAATTTTTTTAGTAACTTTTTTGCAGTAATCCTTTTTCTAGTTTGCATCTTTACATTTCTGTAGCAAATGTTCTATATATTGCCACAGTGTTGGCTGAACAAAACAAAAGTGTGGGAATTTCATTAATGAATATTGATTGTTCATAAATACAGAGTCTTAAAATTTGTTTTATTAATACATGTCACAGTATATGTTATACTCCTTGTGAAGAGTTGCTGCCTAAGTTGATACATGCACACAACGCATCATAATTCTTTTTTTATCTTCATTTCCTCTCCTTCCTTTCTCCAACCAATTTCAAGAGGTGACTTTGAAAGATGACTCCTGGGTGTCATCTCATTCCGTTTCTTCTGAAAACTCATCACATTCCCATGAGTAAATATAATAATCAGGACGATACCTAATTCTTCAGTTGTAGCTATAAATGAAGTACTTTTTCCCCCTTAATGTAATTTTTGTATAAATATGGAGAACTAAGCATTCTCCTCCTCTTTTGAAATATTCAATATTTTCAATGACATTATTATTCTTAGGAGGATTGTACTTTTTGCAGCCGCCTCTGTCACTTTCTCTAAATCCATGTCTCATTTTTTACAGTGTGCTGCACACCCTCTAGCTCACCAGTGTCTGATCATTTGTACCGATGAGCACTTTTACTTTGCAAAGTCTCCCTGACAAGGCTGTCTGTTTCGGGGCTGATATATTAAATACAAAAAATGAGAACACTTTGGTTCGCAGTATTGGGGATTAAACTTAGGATATTTGCAGTGAGCTATATTTCTAGCATTTATTGTTATTATCATCCTTATTATTACATCATCGTTATTATAGGCTTTCACTGTATTGCTAAATTGCCCAGGCTGGGTTTGAACTTACAACCCTTCTGCCTTAGACTCCTAGAATGTTGGGGTTCCATGCACATTGTGCCTGGCTGTGGGGCAACTTTTCAAAAGCTTTTCAAAAATATACCAGAGAAAGTTAAAGAGAGTGTCTTTATTTCTAAGAGCTTTCAGTGGGACATTATTAATATTACATGTCTGAGTTCAGAAGTTGCGCGCATCACTTCCCAAACTTGAGAAGGAGGATGGCCCTGGATGGAGGAGATGGCCGCAGGGCGAGGAATGCTGAGAAGCACTCTTCAAGTCCACACCATTCATTTTCAGAATACCCTCTGCTGAGTCCTCTGTTAGTAAAAGTAATTAGGGAGCAATTTTCTGTATGACCTTGTAATTTCTACTACTTACTCTTCAACTATTTAAAATGTACTTCTACATGCATATTTCTTATAATGGGATCTACACTGAAAAATTGTAAAGAGAGAGAAGGAGGCCTAGGAAGGAAAGAAAAAAATAAGGGAGAGAGGAAGAGAAGGAATGGAGGCATGGAGGGAAGGAAGGGCGGAAGGAACAGAAAAAGTGGAGAAGAGATGAAGGGAGGGAGCAAGGAAAGTCTCTCCTCTTCTTTCACCCATAAGTGGAGTTAGTTGCCTGCATTTGTTCAGATTCATCTTGGCTCTAGAGACCTTCTCGGCGTGTTAGTGAGTCATTTGATTGTATCATTAGGAAACTGGGGGACAGAATTAAGGGGTTGCTTTGACAAGTCAATACACTTTTGGTATTTTCTAAATTCAGTTACTCACTTGTGGATCACTTGACATCTGTTCTAGTAATAACAACAGGCAGTTGTTTTCTGGTAGGTAAAGCCGTCTGCCAATCACCCACAATCATAGATCTTCAGATAAGAGGCTCCTGGATGACTTACAGTAACTGCTGTGTTTTTTCAGCTCTCCTGCCAAAACATACTGTGTTACACAAGTCTCAAGAAGGCCTATTCTGTTCGCACTTGAGATATGAAATGACAGCTGAAGTGGTGATATATGTATTCTTACGCCAGTCGTTTTCAATCATTATAACCTCTAAGCACCACTCACATCTCCCAGGATCCTTTGACCTTTCTCTCCGTGTTATGCTTTCTGACAGTTCAGTGAGAGAAACAGTGTCCCTGACATCTGGCACAAACAAGAAATGTTAATTCTTGGCACATCGTGTTTCCACCACTTACAGATCCTTATGGGGTATATTTTGTTTTTCCCAAGGATACAACACAGAGTTGGTATGAATTTTCTTAATACAGCAACCCCAGAGTTAGTTTGGTTTTCAGAGCTGCATTTTGAGTCTGGAATTCATTGCTATAAATTAGATGCAAAGGTTAGAGACTCCTATTCTGTGCAGCAAAAGGATTTTTTCTCTTTAGTCAAAAATAGGAGGAATTTGTGAAGCATTAGAGCAAGAGACAAATGTCTAAGGAGAATAAGGTGCAGAGGGTACAGTTAAGATAACCTAACTATTTCTGTGATTAACAAAGGACAAACAATCTGGGACTTCTGCAGCAGTTGTCCCTGGTGCATGTCACAAAGGTGTAAAGATCTCTCATTTCTTTCTGCATCTTGGTGAGGCATTCAAGGAATATATTCTAAGCTAAGAAGCATCAGCAAGAATCTCAAATCGAAAGACATGCTGCTTTGTGGAAGCCACGCCCTTATTACCTGAACAATATGTCATCATGGAGTTTTTCAAGAAGTAGAAAAAGTTTATAAAATTCCAAATTGTCCAGTTAACTCTGTATAGAAGAGCTAGAGAAAAAGCTGAAAATGGGTTACTTAACTGAAGGAAGTAAGTATTAAACAGATAATCCACATATATCAGTTGAAAGTCTTATATAGAATTTAGAAATAAAATACAAAATTGTTTTACCTAACGTGTAGTTTGTATGCGTGTATGTATGTGTGCATATTTAAGCTTTGTTCTCATACTTAGGACAGACTCCTTGGATGCATTTTAGTAGAAATAGAAGAGCTAGCAATTGATTTATTTTGGAAATTTTATAACAGAAACTTTAGGTATCATGAATTTAAGAATTTATTGAAAAAAAGAATGATTCATAATTAAGGTTGTGTGAAAAACTGGGATAGTTTCAGAGCTCCAGTTCAGCTGTGTGAGCAGCTAGCTGGTATAATCTGAACATGGCCAGAACGTAGAAATACTGCCTGACTGGTGAGTGAGTGTCTGAGTTAAGTGTGATGTGATGTAGCATTTACCTTATTTGGATGTGGTCCACTGAGAGGTCACAGGTTGTATGAAATATTATTTGATTGGCTCTTCCTAATTGGTTGAGGCTCTTTCCTTCCTTTGTTGTGTTTTTGGTCAATTCCATGAAATACCTTCAAGTTAAATTTTCGTTTATCTACATAGCAGCCACAGGTACAAAGACAATCTCAGGCTAATGGCCTCTTTATTTGTTTTAGTAGAACTGTGATAAGATGTCCTGATAAGGAATATTATTTATGATATATGATTCAGTATTTGTCTATTAGATATTATATTTCAGTAAACACTGTGTGTATGTATATGTTCTTGAACAACTGCTATTATGGAAGACTGCTTTTTCTATGTATAATGTATTGGCAAAAGGAACAGAGAACTTTCACCCTTGAAATTGAAAAAATATAGTAGATGGAGTAGTCTGCTGACAACTCTAGTACACTTAGTCCTAAAAAATGCAAGAAAGGGGCTGGGGATTTAGCTCAGTGGTTCTGGCACCTGTCTTGCAAGCGCAAGGACCCAGGTTCAGTCCACTGGTAATATCATACAATACCAGGTATGGAGACTTATGCCCAGCAGCAATCAATACCACATACCACAATGCCTGGCGTGGTGGCTCATGCCTGTAATCCCAGCACTTGGGAGGCAGGGGCAGAAGGATTGCTGTGATATGAGTGTAAGGCTGAGCTCAGGGCCAGCCTGAACTACGTGTCTTTAAAAAATGCAAGAATATTTAGAGAAAACAACTTAGAACTGGTGTCTTTGAAACAACAAGGCATGAGAAAACAGAAGGAGGAATGCCCTATAGAGTTCCTTCAGAATCAGAAGTTGTGGTATCACCCTTGCTGGAGGCTTAAAGAAGAGAGTGGAGTCTCTTACACAGCTGCACACAAGATCCCCCACGGAAAGTCTCCAGAGACTACCAAGTGTGACAACAAAGATTCAACATGGAATATTCCGTTTTTATGGAGCATGCAGAAGTTTACGTTTGAGAGTGCCTTCGCACAATCTACTCTGCTTACATAATGCATCTGGAGTGGGTAGATTTAAAAAGCAAGCCACTTTCAGTCATGTCCCCTCCAAGAACAAGGGCAACCTCTAAGTCCAAGTTCAGTTGAAATACTTAAAAGATAAACTGCGTCCTGAGCATTCCCTTTTTCTCTCTTAGCTACTATGATATCTTTAAAAATCAACCACTGTTGCTGCACCAGGGAGAGAATCAGGGATAAGGTTTATTCAGTGCAAAGCTCCTATTAGAGGCCTAAAAGGTTGTGTTCTGGAGAGTTTTATTTTCCTTTCCTTGAAGACTAGTTAGATCAGATTTTCAGAAGCACATCAGAAATATTTCTAGTCTTAAATCCAGGGATTTAGATAACACCAAGTTGCAAGACCAGTGGGAAATTAATTTCCTCTGAAGCACATTAGCTTGAAGTTTGCTGCCTCCCACTGTGGGCCAGAATTTACTCCAGTACTGTTGATGACCTCGTAAGGTCCTACTCACCCAGAGGTATAAACTGATGGCAGGAAGCTGATGATTACCTGGGCTGTGCTGACTAAGCTGGGAAATAGCAGGTCAGGGCAAAGGTAACCTCAGATAAAACATACTGCACAAACCTACCAGCACCCACTGGAGAACCTACTGTGTCTGCGGCCTTGTGATGTTCTTCTTGCTCCATTAGAAGGACAGTACAGTTCCCTTCAGTGCCAACAAGTTATACTTTATAGAATGAGAGACCTTTGAATGAATGCTACAGTGCCATCAAGTAGTATTTACCACTATTTTTCAGCATTGTTATTTTGAGAAGCTTCTCTGAGAGCAAAAGTTTCTGGGTCCTCCTCTAAGAACATTTGACATGCCAGTGTTTTACCTACACCTTTGTACTTTTTCATTCGTGAGTGGTCTAGTAGTCATACTATTTAGTTTTGATAGTGAAATTTTCAGTAAAATCCAACATTCTACTTGTTTCATTCTACTTGTTCATCCTGTAAATTCTAGAGTCTGGGGAGTGCTATCAATTTTAGGAGAATTTGCTTTTTATTCCTTTATATAATTTTCAGGATACAGTGTAACAAACACAGTACAGTTGGCATTTTTGTCCATAAAAGAATTAACAAGTACATGTTCTGTAACTGAAATTCTCTTCTGTATATCCTTTCCTTATTGTATTTTTCCTCTGGCAGAAATAAAATTATTACAAGCAATGAGAGATAATGTGGTTACTATTTATATTTTTCAGCTATTTCATTTGAGTGAGTGTGCACATACACACATATGTAGTTTCTTTTACTTTTGGTGAAATCATACACTTGTTAAGGAAGAAAACTATCAGGATAAAGAAAAATTGCACAGATGGGTAAAGGAAATATTTATTAGTGTTCACGCTTTGCAATGTACAGTTAAACTGAGCAGACAAGGGAAGATTTCAAAATGAACTTTGGCCTTTTCTTTGAAGATACATAGAGGGAGGGCAAAGAATAGTTCATGGCTGTTTATTCAGATGATAAAAGTTGTGATGATTAATATAGAATGCTTGAAAGTTAAGCAGGATTAATTAACAGAGGTAAAGTCATCTCTATTACCACAATGCCAAGGCAATCACTTTTCTTATTTATAGTTTTATTTTTTTCTACACATATTTTCCCATGGTTGAAAACTACTATACAAACATTTTTTTTTAAGGTTTTTTGAGACAGGGTCTCACTTTGTGGTTCAGGCTGGCCCTGAGCTCAGACTTAAATCACATCAGCAATCCTCCTGCCTCTGCCTCCTGAGTGCTGGGATTACAGGCGTGAGCCACCACACCCGGCACTGTGGTCTGTGGTACTGGTTGCTGCTGGGCGTGAGTCTCCACACCCAGTATAGGTATGTGGTGACCGGGGATCAAACCCCGGTCCTTGTGCTTGCATCACAGGCGCCGGAACCATTGAGCTAAATCCCCGGCCCCCTATACAAACATTTTTTCATTACCATTTTAATTTAAGCACATCTCAGTGTTAGTATAAACAGGTTAGATACTCTTTTATACAAAGCAGTAACTTTAATTATAATATCTTTCAATTCTTTATCTTATTTACTTTATCACAGCATTTTCCACTAATTTGTCATGTTTACATTATAGACAGATTTTATTGGATGATTTTGCCTTTGAGGTGTTAAGGTTTTATATAGTTGTACCTCTTATTAAATATGATTTTTATTTTGGTGTCACATTTGGTAAAAACCCACCTTATCCTCACATTGGGATATATCTTCACCTGTATTTTTATTTTAGTACTTATATGACATTTAAAGTAAAAATGACCCCTTAAGCTCAGAATCACCCAGAGTAGGACCTTAAATTGTTATTTAAACATGTTAATATTGTTTAAAAATGATTGCTACTTAAACATGTTAATATTGTCTTGTACCTCCTGCACATACACAGACACGTCATCCTAGGTCATAGAGTCAAGTAGATGTGAGTCCCAATCCTGAGTATGTCCCCAGTACATGTCTCACTCTGCAAATACCATTTAACCTCTCTCAATTTGTTTGTCTCTAAAATATGCAAAATAACACGAGGTGCTATGCAAAGCACTCACAGTAATGTGTGCAAAACGTCCAGTGTAGCATTGACTACTAGTAGTTACTCCATATGTAGTGACTGTTTTGAAGAAGGTTTTGAAATATTCAGGTTTAACTTTGAAGGAAGGAACTTGGCGTTTTTGCCAAACAGCCAGTTATCTGAACATGATTTAATTGCTGATCTGCAGTTTCCCGTGCTTCTCTGAAATGCCAAGCCAGTCATGACAGTACAGCCTCTTCAGCTGGAATGCAAGCTATTCTTGTCGAAGTCATCTTTTTTTTTTTCTCTCTTTTCTTCTCCTTGCAAAATGTCCCTACAGACAAAAAATAAAAAATCAATAGCTGGAACAAACAACATACTTTGTTTCATAACCATTTTCAGTTTTTGCTGTTGCCTGATAAACACAAAACACTTCAATAGAAAAATCTCATCTTATTTCTGTACTTAAAGATGAGGAAACTGAGTCATCTGTAGGAGAGTAGAGCTAATAAAATCATACTGTAGATGGCAGGCCTGTCCTGAAAGTCCGGTTTCCTGGTAACTCTCATCCTCCACCTTGTGCAGTATAAGGGTAGCTTGAATTCTACAAGGAAAGATTTTTTTTTAATTTAAAAGTTTTCTGAAGAGTTTATATTTTCTTGGGAAACAAAAGTAAAGTTAATTCAAGAGAGAACAGCACAAATTATTGAATATGTTCAAGGTGTTCCAGTTAATAAACAAAAGTTATGACACTGAGAAGACCTAAGAGCCCTTCGTTTCCTTTTGTTTATCTAATGTGTATGCCATCTCTAGCACATTAAAAAGTCAAAGTAAATAGAGGCTGAATTATCAAATGATTTTTTTGTTCCTTTTCACTTGAATTGGTTAAAACAGAAGATTCCTGATGTCTGGTGCTTGCTTTATAGTAGGGTGGACTCCATAAAAAGACAAGTTTAATTAAGCAGTTGGGTCATTGTTTATTTTATATGTGTCTGTTTTCCGCCACTCTATTCAAAATATTTTGTAAGAGGAAGGATTTCTATGAAAAATATCATTCAGAAATAGTCTGTGGCATTAAGAGCAAGATTTAGATAGGGTTATGCCTAAGAATAAACAGTGACTAGTGAATGGAGGAAGGTGGGGGGGAGGTGACCTGTAGAAAATGGTTTTACATGGTAGGCAAAGGCATTTCCTAGAGAGAAGTTCTCATGAAGCAGAGCGAGTGGTGTCAATAAATCTAGATACAGAAGGGGAAAAGAGAGCCAGGAAGAGAATTAACTCAGCTACTCTATATTAATTAGCTTAATGACTAGAAGAATAAGGAGATCAGAGTGTTTATCTCTGAAGGATAGGAAACCTTTTGACTGCATTATATCCTTGTACAGGCACTGATCTCCTTTAAGTTTTATAAACATATATTCCTAAAAATTATAAATCTAAAATTGAAAATACTGAATGCAGACTGCTTCATGGCATGGTGATATAGTAGAGCAAAGCCAAATACCTCTTTAGGTGTGGTTAGACTAGACTTCAAGTTCCTTTTTTTAAAAAATTTGCTGCTTTCTTTTCTATTGAAGAATGAATCTAGCTTTGAGAATCGGTTATGTAGCACCTTAAACTTGTATGTGGACTCAAAATTCTATTAGAAATTCTGACCTAATCATCTAGCACTTTGTGGTCTTTCTACAGAGATGATCATAGACATTTTACACCAAGAGTTGTTCAGAGAATTGAGAAAATGTATGTGAAGTACTTTGACAAGTAGAGCTCAGATAGCGGCTGTATTTTTTCTTCTACCCCATGTCCTATAAGTAGTGTTCTCAACAAAATGTTTGATGTTTTTTCAGTTCAGTAAGACCAGCTGAAACTGGTGGAATCTATCACATGAGTCTCCTGAGTGATTGCCTTCTTCTGCTCTAGCCTCTCCTTCAGCCAGTGTCCAATCCGTAATGACAGTTATGGCTTTACAAGCCAAGCGCCATCTCATTCCTCATTTCTGTACCACACTTCAGCCACTGCTGATCACTGCTACATTCAAGTCCAAATCTCTTATTCTCCTCAAAGGCCTGAAATATCTGGTCTTAACCCACCTAGTAATGATGTCTTCTTATTACTTTATCCCAGGCCCACAAGTTACCCAGAGTTAATGTCCTCCCCCTTGGAGATGTCACAGCATGAGTCCAGCCTAAGGCCTTGGAAGCTGACCATTTGCCTGACCCTCTGTGCTTCTGCTGGCCCTGCATATATGATCTCTTTCTGGAACTTTATATGTGAAGCAGCCTCACCTGTCACTCAATGCCAGTCATATTACCTGGCTTTATATGCTTTTATAAATACCATTTTTTATATACTTCATTTTATTGCTCACTTATTTTGGGTACTTAAAAAGTGCCATCTGTTTACAAAACAGAATCTAACTCCCTATGAGTTAGGGATCTGCTAAACTGTACAGCCCTATGTCCTCAGTCATGTGCTTTCTATCTTCTTTATTTGAGGTTATGTGCTATATAGCAATTTTGTATGATAAAGATTAACGTAGTATAGCTCATGATATAGAAGAAAAAAAGCCTTGTTTCTTAAAAAGACAAAGTGGAAAGTGGTGACTTCCAAAGATTATGAACTTGGATGAGGTTTATTTAGCGATGTTTTATTTTATTTTATTTTATTTTGTTTTATTTTTGAGACAGGGTCTCACTTTGTAGTTCAGGCTGGCCCTGAACTCACTATGTAGCCCAGGCCTCTGCCTCTCGAGTGCTGGGATTACAGGCATGCACCACCATGCCTGGCATTGTGGTACATGGATACTGGGGATCAAACTCTGAACCTTGGGCTTTCCAAGCAGATGCTGGAACCACTGAGCTAAATCTGTGGCCCGCAATTTGGTGATCTTTTAATGGAAAGTTCTGACCCGTTGTTGAAAGCTCCATCCAGAATAGTAGAAACTTCAGTTGTTCATGACACAGTTCCATATGTGTGTTTTATCCAGTGCTTCTATATTTTTCACTAGCCAGAGGAAAGAAAAACACAGACTTTAGGAGGTGTGGGACATACTCATAGGACTCCATACATGAGCCCACGTTTCCTTTGAATCCTCAGTCTGACTTTGAAGATTCATTCTGTTTTTGCATTTTACCCCATGATGTATTCTAGATTGAAACTGATGCCCCAAGAAGTTGTTCTCTGTGAAGCCCGGGGCTTCACAAATCCCAGACCTCTGCTCCTTGGAAACATACCCTTGTGTACTAAGAACATAAAAGGCCTTGTATCCTTTGCAGAGTTTATTCTGAGAAAATAGGTGTCATCCTTGAGTGCTTACCAGACAAAATAAGTGTTCTCCGATTTCACCTTGGCACTCTACTGCAGGGGCCTCTCAGCACCTCTTAGGATCACTTTTATGCCCCACATAACATTGTGCTGGTAATATTAATGGTCTAGGAGTTAAACTATGGTTCTTAAGAGTCAATTACTAAAAGAAAAAAGCATCTCATGCATTTTTAGAATGGGTCTTATGAATGTTATTTTAATGTTTAATTGGGTTATTAAATAGGCCGTTTTAAGGTAACTGTGTGTATGTGTGTGTGTGTACAGAAAAGGAAAGAACAGACAGGATGAATTGGAGAGAGAATGTATGTAAGTCAGCCAGAGGTATGCCGTTTTCCAGTTTTCCCTTTTCTCTTGAGTGTATGCTTTCTGAAAACTAATTTGATTAAATAAGAATAGGATAAAATTTTTGAATGAAGGAATTGTGGGTAAAGAAAAACTGTTTTGTGAGTTATGAATTCTAAGAGTAAATTAAATTGTATCTTATTTTAGCAGAACCAGAACACATGCACCTTTCTTGAATATTTAATTAACAAATGAGTTTGTTACATATTAGCCAGGCATGTTTAATTAATCACATAAGAATCATTTCTCTGTTACAAGGTCACAGGTTTGTCTTTCTACCGTTTTTCTTCCTTCCTCTTCATATCCAAGTGTTAATAACTTAGTGAGCAGTGAAAATCATGACTGTGTTCTTATTTTGAAAGCCAACATAGAAGGAATTTTTTGCTTTGATCTCATAACTGACCTTAAACAGTTATCCACAAATGAAGGAAATATAAATATTATGTTTAAATGTCCTTTCTGGTGCAGATAAGTCTATCTTGTTACTACTAGACTTTTATATATATTTTCCAGGAGCTGGAACACCCATATAACCCAAGATACTTTCCAGGATAGTTAGCTGATTTGTAGAGCTAAATACTTAACAATGTTATTTTATCCTTTGTAAAAATAACCTGGTGTATAGCTTGTATAGCAACCTTAATCCACAGATACCCCTGTGATTCTTTAGAAGTAATCAAATGGAAATGGCTTGTTGCCATGGTTGCTGGAAGTTGTTGATCACAGTTGCATCTCAAAGTCTAAAATGGCCCAATGAATGTCACTCTGGCCTGCAATTGCAAATTTATACACAACCTTCTGAAATAAGTCTTTCACAAATGGAAATTTTCCACATTGGCACTCTACAAGGGATGCTTATTTTGTATGCTACAGCCAATGTGTTAATGAGTAGGAAGCAGAGTCTAATTGAAAGAGTAATGGAAGATGAGGACTTGTATTGTGATCCCGACTGGGATGGGCCTCTTCCCTGAGGAAGCAATTTAATAGCAGCTCTGAACTTCAGTGTTCCCATCTGTTAAATGGAGATCACGAGGAGCATCTCCTGTTTGAAGATAAACTAGGGTGTTAAAAGAAAAAGTAATGGGATCTTTGAAGAGGAGCCTTATGTTTATCTTCTTTGTGTAAAGTTTACTGATAAATTTTAATTAGACACATCATTCAGAAATTTGTTCTTAAAGACTTTTAAAACTCCATTATTAATCTCTATTCAAAGCTGTCTGATCATTTTTTTTTACTGTAATGGAGCCATGAATAAATTGACTTGTTATGATCTTTTTGAGACTTCTTTACTCATTAGTCCTTTTTACTCATTAAACATTTACTTTAATGGACTCCCGCTGTAAGGCACAAAGGATAGGGACAGAGAAGCCGTTTTGGTTGGCTTCACACTGCTTATTGTCTAGTGAAAGTGACAAGCTTGAGAGACACTTATAAGCCCCATGAGAAGTGAGTAATCCAGACATGCAAGTCACAATCTGTGCAAACAGGCAGAACCCCAGGTTATACCAGGTACGAGTGTTTCTCTCTTAGCATACATCTTGAATACCTTTCTGATGGTAGAAACTTCCCCACAATGAAATTCACTAAAGTAAAACTAAACTATTGAAGAAGAAAGTTTAAGATATACATGTGACCAGTTCAGTAGAATCAACTTTTAAAATTTAAACAAATGCAACAGAATAAAGTAAGGATCTTTTTGAAAACTTGTATGCTAAATAAATACTTCATTGATGATTTTCATGTTTTTACATCATATGAAATAAGATAGAACTCTATGAAATAAGGCATTTAGAACACATTTTGTAGATAGAGATCCAGGTTCAGAGCAATAAAGTATAGTACTTCCGAATGACTGTCTATTGTGTGTCCCATACTGTATATTTTTAAAAACACTTATATAACCCTTAGTAAAAGTTTTGTAAATGTCTACTTATTCAAATTCCAATCTGTCTTGAACTATTGCTCTGATCTCAAGGTCCTATTTGTTTGTATGTGTGTGTGTGCGTGCACATGCATATGTACATGATATAAATATTTTGACTTGCTGATGATTAAATTAGCAGAATTAAGCAAATCTTGACATAGTTGCCAAAGCATGCATATTGGCCTCATCCATTGATTAGACAGAATAGCCTCATCACTTTAAGTTTTCTATTCTCATACTCTAACCCCATGCATCTCCACATCCTGGGGGTGTAGAAATAGAGGTGATGCTCCTGTTACATGACAGATATTTAGGTTCTAGTTGAAGAAATAGGAAAGGTCATAAACAATTTTTAGGAAACAAATATTGTCAGTGTGTGTCAGCAAATATTTAATTAAGACTTCTCAAGGCATTCAGTTAGTTACAGTTTTTAAAAATCATAAATTCTTAACATTTGAAAATTATTTTATTGTTACTTATACAGATTTCATTTTCGTTGCACATTAAATATTCTCCATATATTTATTTATGTGAAATAATGAGTGTCTTATGTTTCTGCAATCTTTTTTTTCTAGGAATTCAAAGCAATTCAATACACATCAAATTATCATCTCAGCAGAGCAATGAGGAATGGGAAAACCCTTATCTTCCTTTAAAATTAAAAGGCACAAATAGAGTTGAAAGAAACCTTTGGTTTTCTTGTTTGTGATAGTTGTTTCAACATTTATCTCAAAGGCTTAACAACTAGCCTTTGTCTAGTTTTGTTAGTTCCACAGCATCTTTTTGAATCAAATGAATGTGCAGTGGGAGTCCAACTTCCTTTTAATATTTGAACACTTTCTCATATGTCTACAGACATATAAATATGCTATTCTTAGTTTTTTATTATGCTTCTTACCTTTCTTTTCATGGAAAATCTAGATAAGCACCATCATCATCTTCTTTATAACTGCTTTTTACTTTTAAGAAAAGAAGCATTGAGATTGACTATAACATATCCCAGTGAAATGTGTAACCTTCCTGTCATTCAAGTGCCATCTATCTTTACAGTTAGTTGAGAGAGTCTTCTGTTTTAATAGCTTTATGATACACCACTTTTAATCAAATTATTTTTCTATTGTTTTATCTGTAATTAACATCTGGAATGCAGATGTATTTTATTGAAAATCATTATCTAATATTTCCACTAATCAAGTGTAGCTCTTCATTTCCTTCAATTTTATAGCTCTTAACTTAGCACTCTTTAAATTTTTGACTAAAAAATTTAGAACAGTTTTGTCCATAAATTCACATCTCAGAATCCAGTCACATAAAATCAGTTCTATGTTAATTTGAAATGAACATCACCACTAACTTCTAATTAAAAAACTTTCTTATTATTTATTCTATTCCTTTATATGTTCCCCTGGAAATAAACAAATTTCTGAGTTCTCTGAGCTGTGTCTTATTCTGCTACACAGTACCTCCTCACTGATTTCCTCAGTGCAATGACTGTCATGTTCACCTCACACAGTATCTCCTCCACCTAATAACTGATACCTTTTATTTTTGTTATTGAGGTTTATATAGAATGTACTTTTATGATTTAAGCACTTTGAGTCAAAGTGTTAATTGGAATAGAACGCCATTCAGCTTTCAGAGATATATGAGCTACAGTTGTGCTTGTCATCCTCACTCCATTGGAGGACAGTAAAAGGTCCAGTTCACCATCCATAGACTCAGTGTCTGACATAGGCAAATCCTACACTCTGTGGCAGGGGGATTCAGAGTCTCTGTGGCCCTCCCTTACCCCAACCTCATCTGACAGCTTTCTCCATTGCCTGTTGTTTTCTAGTCACCTTGGCTCTCTTGACTGTTCCTTCCCTTGGTAGCTTCAGTTCTGCCTGAGGGGTTTTGTCCTAGATGTTCCCAGAGTCTGGAACTCCCTGATCTTTTCAAGGTTTTCTCTCCCTGGTCATTATATCTCCACTTAAGTGTTGCCTCTCAGCCAGACTCCCCTTGCACATCAC
This sequence comes from Petromus typicus, assembly GCA_004026965.1. Taxonomy (NCBI): domain Eukaryota; kingdom Metazoa; phylum Chordata; class Mammalia; order Rodentia; family Petromuridae; genus Petromus; species Petromus typicus. The sequence goes on from PVIR01000465.1 coordinate 119,692, forward strand.
CTAGAAAGAGAAAGCCACAGGTTTTAAATAGTGTGTCAAGGAAAGAACACTGGATGTAAAAGAAGAAAGTCAAAAAGCTTTAGGATTATGATACCTAATTGTTTTTAAATTATGAGGTGACACCACGTAAGATTTAAAACAGTAACAATCAGATAGTTCCTGCTGGCTTGGAGAACATAGAGATATGCATTCTAGGATTGACTAGTCAAATTACAAGAATAAACTGTGATGCTGACATTCTGGTGCTCATAGTCCTGTATTAAAACAACAACAAATATTTAGTAAGGATTTCAAGAGGCTTTTTTCAATATTATTTGAACCAGTAGAATGTTGACAGTAATTTGCAGTAGTTACCAAGTAAGAAAGTAAATCAAAAGTGTTTGTGTACATTAAGATTATGGAGTTTAGAAGGTGAGGTACAACTAAACTTAGCATTGTATCTGGATTTTTTTAAAAAAATAAGTTGATATATCCTGTAAAACTATTTATGAAAAACAAAAATAAATGAACGAAGTTCCTGGGATGGGAACATTTGCACAGATGTATTCATATGTCCAACCTTACTAAGCAGTACAGGGACTAATCCAGAAATACAGTAAATGTTTCAATTTAAAATAACTGTTAGAGTAAAAAACAGTACCATTAATCACTCAATATACTCTCCTTTTGAGCAAATTTATCCTATCATCCTTGCCACGTTCTGCAGTAGTTCTGAAAATCTTTCCCATCTTTACAAAGTGTGGTAAAAGATACGGTGAATGCTGTTGCTGAATGCTGTCCAGTGGAAAAGCAGGTTCAGAAAACAGCAGAGGTTGTTCTCATCCACTGGATGGCACTATGGATGCCCCCTGGATCTGGCACCTTGCAAATTCTGACTCTTCCCTAAAGTTGTAATGACTATAAGAGGTAAACTGTTTGATTCTGTTCATGATGTCCACAGACACTATGGCGCAACCAAAAATGCCTGCTACAGAAGACTTCCGGAACTGCTTTAGAAAGTAGCAAAAACAGTGAGATAAGTTTGCAATGAGGTGGACTATTTTGAAGGGAATGGGAATTTTATTGTAATAATTAAAAAAAAATTTAAACATGCACACCATACTTTTGTCCATACTTTGTATACTTAAATTGGTACATTCTCTAGTGTGAATCTAAACTACTTTCAAATAATTAAATAGTAAACTTTGTCTCTGTTAAGGTGCATTTTAATGCATAATGGATATTGTGAAATAGGAAGAAAATGTTTGAGGGAGAAGTGGAATGAAGGAGGGGGAGGTGGGGAACGAAAGGGAGGGAAAGAAAAATATGAAAATACATCTTACTTGACTGGTAAGGTCTTACTTGACTGCCTCTTAAGAAAAAAATGGAAACTAAATCTGTTGTTAACCTTTTAAAATCTCTTGATAGTGACTGGCCATCATTTGATGTAGTTGCAGTATTTACTAATGCACTTGTCCATTAGTGGACTATCTCATCCTATTGACATTCTTGAGGACAAGAATTCCTCTAAACTTTTTCATTCTTATCTATCCATGCCCTATGAGCACTGAGCTTTGACTTCTTCTGCTACACACTATCCTCTCTACATATCTTGTCTTTTGGCATTTTGCTATTGAGATTTATTTTTCAGATGTTCTTTACATGATGTTGTGAGGGCTTAATGAATGCTGAAGTTTCTTTTCTTTTTTTGGTTGAATGAAAGGGAAAAGGAGAAAGCACAGGAAAAGAGAGGGAGAAAAGAAGTGTAAGTATACTCTGATTTTATTGTTAGCTAGTTTTCTCTACTTGGCATTGTCAGTCACCCATCTTTCCGTAAGCCTAACCTCTCATCTTAGAACCCTGAATGAGACCCTTGGCATTTGTAAGACCTGAATAACATTGCTTTCTCACGTATCCCTCTTCTTTCCTCATCTTCTTTCCCCATCTTCTTTCCCTTCCTCTTCCTTGTTATTCTTCCTTCCTCCATATCTCTATGTGAACATGAGAAAAGTCATTTGAGAAAAGTCACATGACAGTTCATGTAGAAATCAGCCATGTCTTACTTAAAATATGAGAATGCAAAATAATAAAGTGATAATAGCTGGCATTTACTGAACATTTAATATGTATTGCAGGGGTGCTATTTCCATAGATCAAACATTGAATCATTATAATTGTCTCATTATTTTTCCCATTTTACAATTAGAGCACAAGTTCAGAGTTAGTAACTTGCCCAGGTCATATGATTGTTAACGCAGAGCCCATGCTATCTTGACCACCTCTCAATACTGTCCTTCAGGGTTGGGGATTTAGCTCAGTAGTTCTGGCGCCTGTCTTGCAAGTGCAAGGGCCCGGGTTTGATCCCCCTGTAATCACATACAATACTGGGCGTGGAGACTCGTGCCCAGCAGCAATCAGTACCACATACCACAGTGCCGGGCGTAGTGGCTCACACCTGTAATCCCAGCACTTAGGAGGCAGAGGCAGGAGGATTGCTGTGATGTGAGTTTGAGGCTGAGCTCAGGGCCAGCCTGAACTACAAAGTGAGACCCTGTCTTTAAAAAAAAAAAAAATACTGTCCTTCAGCATAGTAACCAATATTTACAGAATGCCTGCATCCTTAGCAATTATGTCATTATTATGCTACAATACATGATTTTTTATGTCCTCTAATATGAAAATATAACATTCTATGGAAGATGGATGTAGTTAAGCAAAGCATATATTTTTCAGGTAGAGCTTGTTTGCGTTAAGTGATGCTCCTAACTTCAGTGGAAGTCTCAAGGTGATCATAATGTTTTATTGGGCTGTGAAATTCAAAGTTATTAAACTCCTTCATACATATTACAGGCTGAACATGTTTAATTTTTCTGGTAAGACACTTCTCTTGTCACTGATGAATAGGAATGAGTTCATATTATAATTTGATAAACATATTAGTGGCAGAGAAACTAATAAATGTAAAATAAAATACTCTCCAAATATGTTGTGCCATTTTAAGTCTACACTTACAAGTAAATTAACCTTGGTATCGTAATTCTAATTGTCCAGTTCATTTACCCATTTGTCTGAACACTGCTATATCTGACTTTTATTGTTATTCAATAACCACCTTTACAATGGTGTAATTTGTACCAGAAAAAAACATCTGTTAAGTGTTAAGAGGTATGTGAGGAGCATGTGGCTGGGTGCTGGTTGCGGCTGCTGATGACAATGTTCATTTCTCTGGGGAAGGAGTACTGTTCTTTTGTAACTTCCTCTTGCCTATCATTCAAACTGTGTTGTGAAGCTTGCAAATGGGTTATGTCTATTTCTTGGATCCTTTTTTCTCCAATGCAACCAAAGCTTTCTGGGGCCTATAAATGGAAAAAAAAAAAACATTGACACAGAGAAGTTTGGAATCAGAACCAGTTATTCTGTCATAAAAGAGACTTTTCTTAAAGGAAAAAAGAGACCATCAGCACAGAGAATAAAGTATAAAATGACATGCTGTTAGGATTGTTTAACATTTTTCTTCTATACATATATTCAGATCCTCTAACAAAAGCCTGCATTCTGCACCTCAATCTCACCCAGGCCAAGTACTCTTGGTTTTGCAAATCCAGGTCTATTAAAGCTCAGAGTTGACTGTTGGAATCAGGGTCCTTAATGAGATTGCTTAGCCAATAAATGGCATTTTTGTTCTTAAAAGTTCATAGAGTATATTTTGAAGATCATGGTGTAAAATTTTCTGTGCCATTTAACTGTATTCGGAGGTTAGGAAAGCATGTGGCTAGGGGATCAATTTAAAAGAAGAGATCTAGAGAATGGCAAAGGGTTAGTGGTGACTCATCCTACCAATTATCATCCTGCTTGTTTCCAAGAATCTTAATTATGTTTTTTAGGACCTCCTTATTTATTTCAGAGAGAATAAGGAAGCTTCCTTCCAGTTTGCCAGATCTGGGGTCTCAGTTTTAGGTCTCCATTTCTCTCTTTTATCTAAGGTATATGGAAAAGAGCTTAGATTTGGGAGAGAGAGTGGATAATGATAGCAGGTTTGAGTTTTTGAGCACAGACTTGCATAGATATTAAGGACATAGACTTAATAATCAGGCTGGGTTCTAACCTTGCTTTGCCTACTTATATATGTGAAATCTTAATTAACCTTTATGGTTTCACTACACTTGTATGTAAAATAGAGGCCCTGTCTCTTACATTATGGGATGGTATGAAGATTAATGGAGGTGTAAGTGTGCAGTAATGTCACACCTGCTAAGAATCAGTTCTGAAATATGAATTATTACTATTACTATTGTAGCTGTTATTGTTCTTGATATTACTATTCTTAAATCATCTCAATGTATATAACTCTTTGCAAAGCATAGCAAATAAAACACAAAATAATATCCTTTGTAATTATTTTTTATCATGTTAGGTTATGTAAAATAGTTTAGAGATAGACTTTTATGAGCATGCCAATTATCTTTCCATGAGGAAACTGGGATATGAATTTTCTTGGGGAACCAGAAACCCTATACCCCGACCTTATTATCATATTTGTGATTGAATGTAGGGCCTACGCACTGAGTTATTTTATTTTTCAATTTGAGACAGGGCCTTTTTAAGATACTAAGTTACCCAAACTCAAACTTGTGATCCTCCTACTGCAGCAGCCGAGAATGCTGGGATTACAGAGTAGTATAATGTATGACTTCACAATATGGTTAGAAATTCAAATTTATTGGGCCATGTGTAAAAATAGCTTCCAAAATTAACCCAAATCAAATATAAATGACAATGATTGTTTGTCTATAAATGTCTGCTCTAATGTATACTATATGAGAGATAAGGGTCAGTGGTTTCTACTAATAAAAATTGTATGTAAATACTAACCTCAGTTTCATCTGTCAGTACCTTATACACAGAGTCCAGTGGAGCTGTGCATTAACAGTATGACTGCAAACTGAAAAGCAATCAGTCATCTAGGATGACTGCCAAGAGCATGTATATTGATCTCTAATACAGAAAAGAAGCATGAGCTTCAGTGATTAAATTAAATTTAAATCTGGTAACTATCAAAACAGATGGAAAAAAAAGAAAGTCCAGTGGGATAGATCTCTGAAATCCTTATCAAATCTGAGTTCTCTGTTTTTATCCGAGATTTCCTGCTGTGCGCAGGACCAGCACTTGAGTTGTTGACATTGTAAACTAGCAATGTTATCTTGCCTGTGCCTGTGGGTAGTTGTATGGGACATCCTGTAAAATAAAAGAGGTTAGGAGAAATTTCCATATACAAAGACTATTTTATCTGCCTTTTGGAATATAATTTATAAGGTAAACCTGTTTTAAAAATAATTGATAGCACTTATTTATATGCTTAAAATAAAAAGAAATGCATAACTATAATATAAGACTAGTCTCTACATGCCTTCATTTCTTTTCTGTTATAAAGATGTCTGAGAATTCATAAGCTTTAGTTTTCCTCACATTTAATATGAGACTCGTATTTAAGATTTAAGATTTAAGATTTAAGATCTTTGAATTTTAAAAATCAGTGATTGACAGCCAACTTGTATAACTTATCACAAGTATTAGACAATTAGTATTTCCAGGATCCTTTAAATACTCCATAAACTTTTAACATATTTGGTTCTTAATAAGTATTCACAGTGCAGGATTTCATTTATATGCATGTCCCTTTTAAGTTTCTCAAGATTAACTTTTTTATTTAACACTTGCATCACAGGGTCGTAATTCCCTGTGTTTTCCTGCTAGGCAGCTCTGACTTGACTTGACTGTCCAATGGGGTCTCTTGTACTGCTATTCAGAGGGTCTTTGATTACAATAATGGAAAGAAAATCATTGATTTAGCAGACTAGATAAATCATATTATAGCTCCTTAAGGAAAATATTAAAATGGCATAAAAATTATAGTGCAGCTAATTTGCAGTGTGACAGTGTGAATGCATGCTGTGTACCTGCCCATTGGGTAGACCCTCCGAGATGGCAGGATGTGTCCATCTGGTAGGGCTGCTTTTCTTTATCAGAAGTCATACTAGCACTTCTTGGGATCTTTCGTTATACAGAGGGTTAGTGCTGATCACCCTGCCTCCACCGTCAACCTTTAAAACTCTCTTGTTGACCAGAGAAAGAGAAATCATCAAAGGAAGCAGGAAAGGACATTTCAAATTATCAGGATCTTCTCATTTTATATGCATGATGTTAGTACATTAAATACAAATCAAGTTTTTTTTTTTTTCCTGCCCTGTGTCATATGTCATTATCAAGGTGCAAAAGTTAAGTGGAACAGTGACCTTTTTCTCATTTTCACTTAATAACTGAATCTCATCCCAAACAACGGCAGCAGATAAGTGTTCAGTGAACAGCTTTTAAGGTTTTAAAGGCAGTGGGAGCTCTCCAATATGAGGAGGTATTTCCATGATTTAAGGTTAGAGATAGTCTGCTGACATTTAAAAATGACTGTTCCAATTTGGAAATATGTCTAGAAGTGAGTTGAAAACAGAGCTCTGGATCATTGCTAGCTTGAACCACTGCAGGAATTCAGCCCACTGCAGTCCCGAGCGCTCTCTGCCACCTGTCCTGTGCACTCCACCTCTGCCTCACTCTGTCACATGTGTTTAGCGAAAGGATGTTAATGTTTTGCAGTCTCTGCATTTTGAGTATTTTTCAGAATGAAGTTAAACCCTACTGAGTTTCTATTCAAAGAAAACAAGATGTATTTTTTTTTCTTTTTCAGAGTATTTATGTTGACTTATGTTCTGAAAATAAAATGTTAATTTTTTTTGCACAAGTGCACTTAATATTTTCTGTTTATACACATCTATTATTGCATCATTTATTTTAATGCAAGTTTATCTTTGCCTTACTTGCCTTCCACTTCCTTATATATACTAATAATTTCAGTGTGCTTTGAAAGTGAACCAAATAGTGTTATAAAACAACTCGTACCATCCAGCCTGATTGGTAGTGGGACGTAAGTGTCCCTGCACTGCCTCACTTTGGAATGTCTCTCTGTTAACAAAGCACAGAGAACCTGAGCTCAGCAACCTAAGTTCTCAGTGGTGTTTTTTTCTGCTCCCAGGTCCCTAGGGCTTCACTCTGAACCTGGGAGAGTTAGTTTGCTGTGGCTTGTTTTTCAGCCCCACCTCTTTGCTTCTACAAAATCTACATTTTTAGTAGTTAACGTCTTTTTTGGATCTCCACACAGGATAATTAAACAAGACAGAAATAAAAACAAAACAATTATCCCAACCACATGTATTGCACACCCAGTAGTTGTCACTCAAGCCTCTGTGTTCTATATGTAGAGTCAGCTCTTTGTATTCAAGGCTGCTGCATTCACAGATCCTCCAAACCATGGGTCACACATACTCTTAAAAGTGTGTTTGTCCTGAAAATGTACAGATTTTGACATGCCATTATTGCCTAAACAGTTCAAATAGTCTTTGGCTCGGTCATGATTCAATTCAGGATTTTTCAACTGTACCAGTGAGAAAGCTGCATGCATTCAGGTGAAACTCTGTATCAGATTGTGAACGTTGCTCTTTTTCTTGAGAAGTAATGTGCCAGCATCTGATGTTATCCTGTCTCTCAGTACTGGGGATGACAATAGGCAGCAGGCATCCACCAGCCAATCAGTCACAAGAGCAAACATACAAGATTGACTCCAACATACAAGATTACATTGGGTTACTAAGCTGAGATGCTCATTTGATTAGGTGTAATAAAGGCATTTGTGGCTTATGATATTTTCAAACGTATATTGGTTTTTCAGGACATAATCCCATCTTAAGTCAAGAATGTTTCTACAGTATAACTACTAGAATTTATATTAACCAATGTAGACATTATTAAAGCCACCATGATAAAAACTTCATGGTACTGGCAAAGTAACAGGCCTGAGGATCAATGGAGTAGACTGGAAGATCCAGAAACTACTCCAGATACACTGAGCCACCTCATCTTTGACAAAAGAGCCAAAAATCCTCAATGGAGGAAAGATAGCCTCTTTAACAAATGGTGTTGGAAAAACTGGGCTTTAACCTGCCAAAGACTAAAACTAGACCTAGCTCTTTCACCATGTACCAAGCTAAAATCAAAGTGGATAAAAGACCTAAATATTAAAACAGACACTCTAAACCTCTTGCAAAACAGGTTAGGTAAAACTCTTGAAGACATTGGCTTCAGGAAAGACTTGTTGAACAAAACCTCTATAGCACAGGAATTGGCTAAAGAAATCAACAAATGGGACCTCATTCTTTTAAAAAGCTTCTGCACAGCAAAGGAAACCACCAACAGAGCAAAAAGGCAACCAACAATGTGGGAAAAAAATCTTTACCGGAAGTTCCTCAGACAAAGGGTTACTATCTAGAATAAGTAAAGAGCTCCAAAAAATCAGCCCACCCAAATTTAAAGACCCAATTCAAAAATGGGCATCTGAAATAAACAGATATTTTTCAGAGGAAGAAGTAAGAGCAGCTAAGGAGCATATGAAGAAATGCTCAACATTATTAGTCATTTGAGATGCAGATGAAATCAACACTGAGATTTCATCTCACTCCACAAAGAATGGCTGCCATTTCAGAATTAGCCAGCAACAAATGTTGGCGAGGTTGTGGAGAAGAAGAAACCCTTCTCCACTGTTGGTGGGACTGTAGACTCATACAACCCCTGTGGAGACCAATTTGGAGAATCCTCCAAAAGCTAGGATTGACGGTCCCACTTGACTCGGCCATTGCCCTGCTAGGTATATACACACAAGAATTAAAAGACTCATATCACAGTGACATATGTACACCCATGTTTATAGCAGCTCGGTTTGTGATTGCTACATCTTGGAAACAACCCAAATGTTTATCAACTGGAAACTGGATAAAAAAGCTGTGGTTCTTCTACAGAATGGAGTACTACTCTGCCATAAAAATGATAACTTTGAATCATTTCTACTTAAATGGACATACCTTGAGGATATCCTCATAAGTGAAATAAATAGGTCACAGATATGTAAATATCACATCTTTTCTCTGGTATGAGAAAATAAAGATGTAAATGAGTTCTAGAATTATATGTTATATATTATGAAATAGAAAATACTCAAAGTGAAATAAGGTGAAGGAAGAAAATAATGAGATTATAACAAAAAGGAAGCAAACTTTATGTATACAGGCAGGTAGGGCTATGGGAAAAAATGAGAATTATGTTATGTCTTATACTGGTACAAAGCCCCCCATTGTGGACTGCAATCATGATGTGTATATGTAATGTACCAGTAAAGATTTCAATTAAAAATAAAATATGCAGGAGGATATGCGTAGATTATATGTAAATGCAGTAGCATTTTGTATGAGACTTCATTATCTATAGATTTTGGTATCCCTGGACATCCTAGAATCTTTATTTTAGATACTGAGGGACAGCTGTAGTTTTCCTTAATCTATACAATAATCTTGTGTGTTATGTACTGTTATCTAGATTTTACAAACAAGGAAACAGAGGCACAGAGAGTGAAAGAAGCTTGTCCTGGTTTACAGAGATAATAAATGCCAGTATCAGAGCTGAATCCTAGTGATTCTTTACTTATTATTTGTTCTGATTTGTTTAGTTTTCATCTAGCCAATAGTTATATTTTGTCAACTGTTCTAAACTACATCAGTTTTTGGTGGTGTAGAAGAGTGTACTCAGGGCCTTTGTCTTGATTTACATCCTCAGACATTTAAAAAAAAATTTTTGATACAGTGTCTCATTCAGTTGCTAAGTTGTTCAGCCTGAACTCAAACTTGTGAGCCTCCTGCTTCAGCCTACTGAAGCATTGGGATTATAGGCATGTGCATACATGCCCACTTTAAATGGCTTTATATGAATAGTGTTACTTTAAAGAACATGTTTAGTTTGTAAAAAGATATGAGATGTTGAACACCAGTAATCCACTGAATTCATACACTCAGGGATCAAAATTGTGCTATTGTTCACATGACTGAATAATAGCGTTATTGAAGAAAAGTCATTCCTGTGCGTAGTTACACTGTCATCCACGTGCCCTGCATCCAAGCCCTAAGTTGTCCTCCTCTGTCTGAGTTTTGTCATTGTGAAGTGAATGGTCATAGAGCTTTCTTCTCTTCATAGACTTTTGAAAGGATTAATTTGTGTATTTATGTATATTGCTAAGTTCAGTATCTGAATAATAGAAAACACTCAATTTTAATTATTTTTGCATTATTTTTTAAACCATAGTACTGACCATTAAACTTAGGGCCTTGTACATGCTAAGTGGTCTATCACTGAGCTGCACCCCCCACTCCTGCATTTTGTATTTTTAAGATACTAATACATAATCATAGTGAATTTAGTGCTTAAATGAATATATATTTTTATTTCACATGGTATTATTCACACAATTTCAATAGCAAAACCTGCACATATATAACGTTATAACCAGTTCAGCTTGTCAATCAACCAGGGAATCCTCAATCCTTATAGTGAGGCTATGCTCCCTAAAGTGTTCAAATCCTACATTCAGAACCCAGACTTGTCTCATGCAATCCTCTCATTTTTTCAGACAGGAAAACAAATTGAAACCAAAGAGTTTAAGTGAATTTACAAAAGATACATATACCTATAGGACAGAGATAAAACTGACCGTTAAATCCCATGCCTCCAAGCTAGTGATTTTCCTCCTTCCAAAGATATTCCAAATATTAGGTTGTTTGTATCATCAGAAAAATAACCTAGTCAAATCCTGTCATGTCCTGAGCAGTATGTTGTGCTCTCTGAATTTGTTGTCCCTGATGATCTTTTGATTTTTGCTGTTTTTAATCTAGTTAAGTAACAAGCTTCCCTTTACATTTTCAGTTACAAAGGGTCAGAGGAGAACGTGGAGAGACATTCCATATTTTCTCTACCTGCTACCATTAGAGGTTGCCTAGGAATTTTATTCCAATGCTTACTGTCATGACTGTTCTCCTTGCCTTCCTTCATATTTCCTCTGAGGAATAAATTGATACATAAACTGATTCTCTTAATTTATATTTGAAAATTTTTCTCTAAAGAGAACAATAAAATGTATTAGCTTTTTGAAAGCATGAGTATATGCATCTATGATGAGTAAAGTGCACTAGAAAATCACTTGGTGGAAAACATGGTGTACTCTAAATATTCTATGATCTAGCATGCTCAAATTGAAAGCTAGAAAGGCCACTCACTACTGGCCAACTCAAAATCTTCTAATTGAGTTATAAAATAAAGAGATGAAACAAACACCCTCCATAAATTTTCCAGAAGATTTTGTGTGAAAATAAAATACTGTTCTTAGGAAAGATAAGCAGTTCACTATTTCCCAGAGCCTTAAGCAACAAAGCCTTTTCTTTATCAGAAAAGACAAGAAAGTAGCTGGAAACAGGAGGCTTAAGTCCCATTGGTTGAATGAAATAGATTCATTGCTTTCTCATAGAATGTCAACTGTCCCAATGTGGTTGTCAGAAAGGAAAGGTTCTTTATATCACTTGAGATAATATTAAGGAAGACAATGAAACTAAGCAGGGAAAATTGATAGGAGAGCTTGTCTCATATGAATTCACTTGGAGAATAAAAATGAAATTTCACTGGGTACAATGAATTGAAGTGTACATTGAGTTAGTCATGGAGTTATAATAAGGTTCAGTATCCCTACCTTTGAAAGTTGATCAATAAACATTTATGGAACATGGATTAGAATTCCTAGGTAAGTTTATTCTTGACTTTGATCAAGGCAGAATTGAGTGGTGTTCTACTGCAGATGCACTGTACCTATTAGCTTCTTGAAGGAAAATCTTTTCTTGTTGGTTGAAGACTACTTACATGATTTGTTTTTTCTCATAACAAGGAGACCTCTTTCCCTTATTAGAATGTCTTTATACAGAAATATCTGTAAGAGGAAACAAATAGTAGCATTTCATTTCCTGCTGTTGTTCCAGGTATATATACTTTGTGTAAAAAAAAAAAACAAAAAAAGGTAATATTCTAAAATTTCCATTTTATGTTGGAAAAGTGAGAAAGAAAGAATTTAATTCAATTAGTAAATGTAAATTTTATTGCTGTTTAGAGACAATTGTAGATAGAGTCATCATACTTAAGTTATATTAAATAACTGTTTTAAAGATCACTTCCCTTTTAACCAGTTGAGCATTATGGTTTGTGCTTTGAATCCTTTCTTCTTGAATCAAAAAAAATTGCTAAGCTATTATTTATAAGTTTAGCTAAGACACATTTGTGTTCATTTCTTTAACATTACCTATCTTAACGGAGTCCTATTCTACCATTTTGAAAATAAAAATGAAGCCATTAGGCATTCTATATTTTTTATAGTAGAGCATTAATCAGAAGAAAGTAGTTTTCTCCTGAAGAAGGAATGGAAAGATCATGTATCCCTTAGTCCAGTGCAGTAATATGAAATCTGCCAGGCACTGGAATATAGCATTAAAGAATTCTTTGGTTACAATGTTGCCTCGACATATCCTACATCAAGATGCCACTCCAATTAATATAAATCAAATTTCATTGACCAGTACAACATATTAGTTACTATTAACTATGGTACTTTCATCAGTAGTTAAGTGACAATCACATGTAACTATCTAGAGTAAAGTTACTATTAGAAATTTTCAGACCAGATTTTTGTAAAACTTAGAGACTCTCATGTAATATAAACAACCTTTGGCAGGGCAGTGTCAGAAGTAAACCAGAACTTCAGACATGTGAAGTAAGTGCTCTCCCATTGATCTTCCTCCTCAGGTCTAAACAACCAATAATTTTGGGGGACTTGTAAGGACAAGATGTGAGTAGCAAGAGACTGACAAATCATTTTCTATCTGACACTCACTGTCCTTGTTTCTTAGTTTTGGTGAGTGGAAATTGTAGTAGAGATTCTGAGTTCAGGCATTAAAATATTTCTTGAGATGTCAGTTGTTAACATTATGATGATACTCATCTTTGAGAATTTGTACCTGTCTGTGATATGTCTTGATTCTTACTTGCCTATGCCCCTGCCCTCCTTCAGCCCCTCAACCCCTTACATACACAAGCTTTGCTTCCTTTGCTTCTTTTTACCATGAGATTTTTTCTTTTTCTTCTTTGCTTTCCAGTTCCCATTCTTTGAACATTTTCTTCCTATTTCTCAATACCCATCATACATTTTGCACTTCATTTACACTTTCAGTTTCTCATCTAGAGTATGGCCTCACTTGTGAGTGTGGCCTCGATGTGCATCTATTAAACTATAAATGTCTCTAATTTGTCAGTCTCTATGGCTGAATATCACTCTTTTAGTTTTTAAAAACCCACATCTTTATCCAGCCTCCTGTTGATGGACATTTGGGCTTTTTCTAACATTTATCTATTACAATCTGCACTGCTATAAACAGGGGTACACATATGTCACTGTGGTATGATTCTTATGATTCTTTTGGGAATATACACAACAGGGAAATAGGAGGGTCAAATGGGACCTCTAGTCCTAGATTTCTGAGGACTCTCCACACTTATTTCCATACCAGTTGCACCAGCCTACATTTCCACAGCCCCACCAGCATTTGTTATTTGTTGAATTCATTTCTTTTGTTCTTCTTTTCTTCTTTTTTCCTTTTTCTTTTCTTCTCCTCTCCTCTCCTCTCTTCTTTTCTTCTTCTCTTTTTTTCTGGCACCAGGGATTGAACTCAGGCCCTTGTGCTTCCAAGGTAAATGCAGTACCACTTGAGCTAAATTCCTGATCCTATTTATTGATTTCTTGATAAGACTAAGGATTTATCTCAGCAGCACAATCCCTGTGTAAATCTTTAATATTTAATATTCTTTGTATTGATGAGAGTGTATTATATGGAATGATCAAATAAAAAGTATTTGATATAAAGTAATTACAGTATAGGAAATTTGAAAAACAAACCAACTGATAAACATATTACATTCTTGCAATCAAAGTTCAGAAAGGCACCATTTCTAAAGAGGTATATAAATATCTGTGTTCATAGGAGTATTATTCTTAATAGCTATAGAATCAAACAAATTATCCATCAACAGATGAGTGGACAAAGACAATATGATGTGTATACACACACAGTGGAATACTATTTTTCTTATTTACTTATTTTGGGCTCTAGGGATCGACCTTAGACCTTGCACTTGCAAGGCAGGCACTGAAGTAAATCCCCGACCACTATTTAGCCTTTAAAAAGAAGGAAATTTCCACTTGCAAAACAATTTATAAAAGTGAAGAATATAATACTCAATGAAATAAACTAGATGGAAAGATGGGTGTTGTATGCTTTCATTTATATGTGGAATCTCATAGAAGCAGAGAGCAGGACAGTGGATAGCCATAGGAGTAAGGTGGAGAGAAAAGAGCAGATGTTGGTTAAAGGACACAAAGAGGGGATTTTCAGTGTTCTCATCACAAAGGCAGTCCTCTGCTGCCATAAATAATGATGAACTTGAATCATTTTTAGGAAAAGGAATGCACTTTGAGACCATAATGTTAAAGAAAATAGATACAAACTTCTGCATTATCTGGTTTCTCTTATATGAGAAAGCCAAAGGAAACCAAAAAGCGAAATACAAAAGACAGATAAGAGGAAGCATGGAGATAGGTTGCTCTCAGAGGAAAGGAGGTCAAGAGATGGCGAGACGAAGGAGTGAGACAAGAGGGGAGTACGAGGAATTGGCATGTGTTGTGTACACGTTCCAGCTCCACATGAGGAATGCGAACATTTTGTACTACACACTTGTATAACGAAAGCACAGTAAAAACAAATGAGAACTTTAGCTGAAATTTGAATTTTGGTGATAACATTTTTATTATTTATGTATATTGCTCTAAAAGATAAGAGCTCTCTTTGAGCTAAACTATTAGCATCATAGGGAGAGCTGCTAAATTTCTGTTTTCAAGCTTTGAAAGATATGTCTTCAGAGTAGAACACTGATAAATTTTTCTTTTTGTTTATCTACATAGCTGAGAAAGGAGAGGCCTCAAAATACAACAGTAAACAAATTTACATGTAAATAGATAGATATTATGTAAAATACATATTTAGCATAACAAGCAGATAACTTGAGTTGCTACAAATGCCTTCTTTCTAGCTCATTTTTCTATTTCATCTTAACATATATACATATATTTGACTTGAACAACAGACGCCTATGAAACCTCTAGCAATTCATTTGGGTCCCAAAGCAACTGCCCTCCTGATCTGAAGGATGGACAGGGATTGCTTTGGTTACTTCCTTTGTGGTATTTTGTTGTTGTTGTTTCCTACTTTATCAGATATTCTGTCATAATTGTGTATCTTCCATCAGCAGTATTTCATTAGTTAGTATTTCTTGAAAGTTCTGTGGCTTTGTATGGTTTTCACAGTATGTTTTATAAATAAGCCATCACTTTTAATTTCACCCTTTGAGAAGATTTAGATGTAGAAGTATAAAAATTCCTTTAAAAATAATTATTTAAAGAGCATTTCAATCTATTTTGATGGAACATTGTTGTGATGCTAATGGAGGGAGGGAAGGAGGGAGAGAGAGAGAAACAATTCTCCACCTTCTTAAGGACTCGTTTATAAGGAAACCTTACATTTTGGCACAGTGACTTTATCTTCTGCTAATGACCTCATTTCTATTTTCCTGTGAAAATGGATGAAATTCTGCTTTTAAATAGCAGCCACAAAGCAAGAGAGAACAGTGGAGCCCTATGATGTTCCTTAAAAAAGGAGTTTAAATTTTTATAAAAGAAAATGAGACCTAATAAGGAATGGACAGGGTTATTGTGTTGGTGTTCCTTTATTCCCTAGCTCTTAATTATTTCAGTTATTTTATTGCTCATTTTACATTCTCCCCATCTATAGGCTTCTTTTGTATCATTTGCAACTCTGTGAAGCCCCTCTCTGGAATTAGCTTCTGAGAGCTGATGTGGGAATTATAACCCAAAACCACCACCTCTGGATTCATTAAAGGGTGGGCTTCCTGCAGTTAGCCTGCTCTGAAGAAAATTTCCATTTTGCAAGGCAGTGTAAATTTTGCATATCATTTTAATAGCAAGGCAGGTCAATCAAATTATAATTGGCTCCAATTAGCACTCCCATGAGCTGTAAGATTCTTTACTTTCTCCTGGACGGCATTTAAAAAGAAAATGTTATTTACTGTCACAGAAGTCATGAAAAAATGCCTAACATTCTCTATAAGTTATGAGGAAAATGAAAACCTAGCATCAGATCTCTTTGGCACAGATTTAAAATCTGTGCACCAGAAAGCATACTGTATCAACTGTGGCAATGTGCAGTGTGTCCTATTACAAAGCTCTTTCTTTTAAATGCACAAACAGGTTTTGACAATGAAAATCCTACTTCCCTTCATCATTTTGGTTTGGAGTTAATCTTAACATCACTTTCTAACATGTTTTAGAGTCTCCAAACTCTTCTGAATGATACATTTTAATAATAAAATTGAGGAAACATAAAAATGCAGCCTGCTTCTTCTTAAATGCCATGACTGCCATTTTGAAGTCTTCTTCTTAAGTCTCTTTGCTGTGCCAGCAAGTCTATATATGTACAAGCTAAGGGTTAGGTTGATTGCTGCAGGTCTATGGCATGTGGAATTTGTGAGGTCTTCATAAAACACCCCAGAAAATTCTCACTCACTGATTTTCCTCTGTGAAAATTTAAGCTCCTTTGCTGAGCAATTTCATGCTCCTTTGATGATCTTATAGAAAGAAGTTTGCCCATAAATGCCTTGTAATAATTTTGTCCATACCGTTTGGTTACCCCGTGCCTTTGCTGTGTCTTGTTCTATCATTGAATGTTACACCTCACCCCACCCCAAGATCTCCTTGGAGTAAAGAAACACAATTCAGCTGAGGGATGCTTGTTTAAATGAATAATAAATTTCATAAGAAAAATAATTAATGTGCTCAAACAGAAATACAAAATACCTTTAGTGTTACTCTCTGAATTTCGCACTAATAAATGTAAAGAAAGAATTTCACTCGTACAGCTCATGGGCACTGCCAGATCAGTGGCAGCAGCTGTGGTTATAGGAAAGATATGGAGGCACTTTACAATGAAGACACGAAAGGGCAGCATCCAGAGTATGATCAAAAATGGTGGCAGCCACTGGAAACCTACACCTAAAAGAAAATAGTCGAACCAAAAATGGTAGCAGTAGAGCTTGTCAGGAAGTAATATTAACTCTTAGAAGCTTGTGTGATGCCATGAAGTGGCTCTTCTGTGCTCATTAAAGATAGTAGCTCAGACCAGTGAGACCAGTGGGAGGTGCGGAGCACTGCATTGTCAGGACTAACAGAGCTCTGTAGAACTTCTTATGGTAGTTAGGACAGCATGGCAACTCTACAAAAAGAACAGTAAGCATGAGTCAGGACAGTGAAGGCCTTGCCAGAGCCAAATCTTGGTTTACAGATCACACTGAGTAAGAATGAGGGTCAGGAGACTTTTGCTTACAGGTCAAGTAAGTATTCAAATCATTGTGGACTTTAGAGTCTTTGTCCCAGCTGCACCACTCAGCTCTTAGAGCTTGGAAGGAACCATAGGCAGTAACGATTGAATGTCTCACTATGCTTCAAAATATTGGGTTTAGAGAGGAGACAGTCTGGTCTTCACCCACTCCTCATATGTATAGTGCTAACTAGAGCCTTGAACCAGCTCTACTATATAAAAGGAGAAAGGAAATGCCAATTTTAATTGCTTTATCTTCCCTGTTCTCTTTATCCCACAACCTCACATATGAGAGTAACTAGTGCTCTAAACCAGAATGGATTAGGTAGATGTTTACAGTCTAAACAAGGATACCTAGTATATCATACACTTGCCTCAGAAGCAGGAATTTGTAGCATTGGAGGGGTTCACACTGAACTGGTAAAATAGATTCCTTTAACTTGGCCCACATCTTCCTAAACCTTGACCATATGTTCTTTTAACCTTAAGTGACATCTGAATTCCTCATTTTAGATTGTGAATATGTACCACATCCCAGATTTTCTGCCAAAACAGTGTCATCTCTAAGCATCAGAGCACAATTCTCCAACTGTGTAAATCAGTGACAGAAATCTGGAGTGACATGAAACAAGCTTTCACACACTTTTGAATAAACCTTATTTTAAACTAGGTCATACTTCCCAGTTGGCACCACTGAAAATGGCCAAAGGTACTTCTACTTTTTGCCCAACTGCATTTTGTTTGACAGAACTTTGTCTAGAAAAAGCAGGGGCACAAGATTAAATCTCCTCCTTCATAATAGAATTTTATAATGGAACTAGAAATAAACCTTAGATGTCAGTAGTGTGTGTATTAATGTATCTCCAGGTAAACACAAGAGTGACATATTTCATGTTAAATTGGCTGGTCTTATGCTTAAGTGACCTGGGAAGGGATGTGGCTGGAGAAGTGATGTCATTTGTCACATTGTACATTTTAGAAAGCAAAGTGTCAGTGCTTCATTTTCTTAATTTATAGCTTTGGTTGGTAAGCCTTCTTAGCTCTATAATAGAAATATTTCATATTTGTAATATTCACACAGCATTGTTAATAGGAATCCCACTGGCCAAGTTGCTTTGACATAATATGCTTATGATTTACTCAAGAGATTGTGAAAGATTTTATAAAGTCTAGCTTGTTTGAGTACATAAAATTATCATTTTTATTACAGATTTTATTTATCATAGTACATAAAGTGGTCTTGAAAAACTTCAAAGAATGCTGAATTGATATATATTTTACTCTGCTCCATACAATTAACATTTATTGCAAATGCAGATATTTATGATAAATAAACTCTGATAGTATTAAAATAAATATATTTTACTTTATTCAGGACACAATAAATCACAGAATTCTCAAATGTTTTCAATCTGAATAATTCCTTATATATTTTAACATAAAGCTGCAGGTAGTAAATGAAAAAGTAGTGGAGATCTTCTCCCTAACATATAAAAGTGATGCCTCATTCTATCTTGTAGAGAAAGTCTGTAGTCAGAGTTGTGCGCCACAAGTTTCTGTGTAGTTCTGCTGACACGGTGTCTTCTTAGATGTGGATTTGATTCCTTTTCATAAGTCTTAAAGGTTCTGAATTTCTGTTTAAAAAATAACTAATTTGGGGGGTGGGTTGGGGGAGAGTTGTAGATTGGTATCTTTTGCAGTATTCAACTCTCCCCTCAATAGGGAACACTATGATAATACTGATCTTATAATCTCATTGTTTAAAATCTAATCTTATAACCACATCATTTAAAACCTGATTCTTTAGACTTTGCAAGTATAGACTTTCACACCATGTTTTTGTCTCTAGTCACTTTTGTTTCCAAATATAACTAAAAATACTTAGGACTCTATCTGATGTATTATAAATGCTGGATTTCTGTTAGTTATGCTATTTCCTAGTGTTGTGAGGACCGATTATGGCAAGCTTTGTGACCCTATACAACATAATTTTATTGTGCTATGTTCTGTAAGTTAGAAGTTCAAAACAGAGTCCTTGTGTTAGCACAAAGACATTGAGAGTTGGTTGGGATGCCACCTTCAGAAGGCTCTGGAGGAGCAGCTGTTGCCTTTACAGCATCCAGAGGTGGCCTGAGTTCTTCGGGTCTTGACTGACAGCAAGCAGCCCCATTGTTTGCAGAATTTGTTTTTCAGTATCTCACCTCTTTTCTCCAACATTCTTGTGCCCCTCTTCTTTGAGGGAACTATAGTGATTACATTGAGACCATGTAGATTCACAATAAGTTTTCTTTTGTTTCTCATGTTTTGTGTTTTTTTGTTTTGTTTTCTTTTGCTTGTTTGTTTTTGTACCAGAGATTAAACTCATGATCTTGCCCTTAGAATGCAGGCTTCAGAAGCATTGAGCTACATCCCTAGCCCTAGAGCCAGATTCTTAACTTCATCACCCTGCACAATTCATTTGTCCTGTGTACATTACTTAATTCCCTGTTGTCTTTATAACCAATTAACTACAGATTTAATAACAAACAACACAAATTTATTCTCTTACATTCTGGAGAGCCAAAGTCCAAAATCAGCTTCATTTAGCTAAAGAACCAAGATGTCAGCACTGCTGCTTTACATCCAGAGCATCATAGAGAGAATTGAGGGAGTCTGTGTCTTCACCCTTCTGACTTCCAAAGCTACCTAAAGGGGCTGATTTACAGCCTCTCTCATCATTTTCAAACTGAGTACCTACCTCCATGAACTTTCTGTGACTATCACCTTAACTTCTCTTAATGCATTTCTGTTACTTTTACAGTGACCCATCTGCCTTTCTCAGTGGAATCCTTAGTATTCAAATTTGACCCACCCAGGTAATCCAGGATAATCTTCCCATCTCAACATCTTTATTGTGATTATGCAAATAATATACAAAATCCTGCCTGGCATGTCAAAGATACCTAGGAACAATCATTCTACCTACCACACTAACTTCATGTTCAAATACCCCCATATGTACATATATATATGTGCATATATATGTCAGTTCAATTATACACACACACACAATTTTATATATATATAAAATTTTGTTTTGAGACAGGGTCTCACTTTTGTAATTCAGCTGGCTCTGAGCTCAGGCAAGCCCAGGCAAGCCTTGAACTCAGAGCAATCCTCCTCCTGCCTCTGCCTCCTGAGTGCTGGGATTACAGGCATGAGCCACCGTGCCTGGCTCCCCCTTATATTTTTATTTAAATGATCCAAACATTCATTGGCCATTGGTTTCTACATTCCTGCTTGAATTTCACAGTCTATTTTCTGTACAACCTCTTGCAGTGCCCAAAGTGATTTGGTCCTCTTCTTACCACTGCTGTTCGTTCCATTTACTTAAGGATTCAGCTAAACCCTTAAATTTTCTTTCCTGATTTTCAAGGATCTTTAATCTTTTGATCTTATGAGGGTAGATTAGAGTGGAATACCACTTTATTATTCATTTTTATCTTTTGGTTCTAGCTAAGACAGATTTTTGTGATTTTTAAAAATAAATTTTATTATGATATTTGAGTATCACAAGGTAATGTTTTTAATTTTAAAATTATATGGACTATCTTGTTGGGAAATTATGAGAAAGGTAATGATTATGAAAACTCTGGAAGGTTTCCTCATATTCAATAAAATGCACAGGTTATATTTACTCCATGCAGTTTTATAAAAAATCACATATGTAATTAGCATGGAGTGACTGAACATGTGAGTTCTTCATAATTTAAGGGCTATCAGTTCCCCAATGTGAGATAGACCTTTAAATCTATTTACATAGATTCCTGAAAGAAGAATGTGTGAGTCCTAACTGCTACAGAAACAGTTTCTTCTCTCTACTTGTCTTTCAAATTACACAGGGAGATTTGGGGGTTCTACACCTCAACTTAGCCCCTAGGGGATGAGCTCAACAAGGACTCACTGTGTATTTGAAGAGGGGAGAGAATTTTCTTGATGGGAAGGGAAGAGCTGAATAATTATTTCCTGAAAAGGAAACCAGGAAAGGTGGACATTTCCAACAGATCCAAGGGAAGGACAGTTCCCTGCACTTTTACTGGTGCTCAATTTCAGAGCCTCCTGTCAATTCAGGGTTCCTGAAGAGACATCATGATAGGCTTAAAGGATCAGACTTGACAAGACTACAGGACAAGTACCTGTGAAGGATAATGGGAGGGGACAGAAACAGGCCACATGATCCTGAGCACGGTGTTCACAGTTCTGAGTCTCCGCAATTGGGAATAGTAAGAGGAGTTGGAAAGGAAGATGTCAGCCTGAAGGCCAGTTCTGCAGCTGTGGGATCATTATGGTGGAGAGTCCCAAAACCAGAGTTGCCTGCTAGAGAAATACTGCACTTGGCAGAAATGCACCAGCAGCACCACTCCAACTGAATCCACTTGTCAGGAGCAGCCCAAGGAAATGCTGCTGTTTTACCCCAGGGTAGCAGGTGGAGGCCATAGTGCAGCTGGATTCATGCAGCAGCTTCCCTTGAAGTGATACCTAAGTGGGTACACCTGTGTCAGCTACAGGCCACCTCTGGATCACACATATCTACTTCTTCATGCTCATTCTAAGAGCAGCATTAGAATAATTTTAATTTTGACTTCATTCTTTTATTTCTGATAGTCATACACACAAAACCGTCATAATCTTTACCATAATATTGTAATAATATTTTAAGTATTATGTTAACTGCAAGTTTAAAGTAAATACACTTCCTGATCATATGATACATGCTACTTCATGTAAAGCATTTTCAATCAAAATGTATATGTGAAGTTTATTGTCATGGAGTTATTGCCCACATATTTTCATTGCAATATGAGTTTAGCAAACTTTAGGTTGTCTGACTTTGCTGAATACTTTCTGTCAGTTTCAATTTAGTATAAACTGGCTTAATAAGTTGAAGTTCTCCATTTTAATGGTCAGCTAAGAACTACCATTTTGAGGAGTGATCATCCAGCTGGCTAATAAGAAAGTGAGATATCCATGTTGATTCTGTGTACAGAGCACTTTGAACAGCAGAGTAAGATTTCCTACCTTCTTTCAGGATGAGATTATGGGAATGTGGATCTTAAGGGAGCAGGAAATTCAGGAAAGGTTCTTGCTGCAAAAACTAGCAATTTGAATAACTGCAGAAAAAAGTCCAACCTAACCTTTCAGTGTGTTTGTTTTTCTGTGATGTACTAAAGCATTGCCATGGTAATAGAAGCATCAGGGCATTCATGAGGTTATCTGTAGAGTGGGTGTTTGAGACACATTTTATTTTCATATAATTCACCCCACAGTCTCCAATTTTACACCCTACCACAGGATTGATTAGACCTTTTAGAAGCATTCTTTAATTATGCCATGATTGAAGAATCAGTGTGAAGATCTGGGTTTATTAGTAATTCCAACACTATGGGAAGGTGGACAATGAGATTGCAATTTTGAGCGCATCTAGGTCAATTTAGTGACCGCAAAACATTGTTTCACAAAAAAGATGGAAGGGTGATAATGGGGATATAGCTCAGTGCAAAAGCTCTGGGTACAACCTCAATATTGGAATAATAATAATTGATATCCTGTACCCTCTGAAGCTCACTTTCTCTGCTCTGGGAACACCATTGCATTTGCATTTGGGGTGCAGTCTCTGTAATTCATTTTCACCAGGTTCTTGGCCGGCTCTCACCACTGCAGGACTTCCATGTGGCCTACACTGGAATATTTTTATTCCAATTTGTCTGAGTGTTCTCTTGTGCTTCAAGGTTTGTTCTGTATTCCATTCATAAATGCATGCTATCTCTACCTTCTCTGAAATCCATAGCAACTCTCATCCAACCCTCACACATCATCTCATTGTAATTCTTATATTGATTTGCTGTCTTCTTCTACCAAATGGAAAGATCCTTTACCATTCAAATTATGCCTTAAATGTGTTTGAACTTGTTATCCACTAAATTTATTCTAATTCCATATGTTTTCCAAACGTTCTTTGGAAAAGCAGTGCAGCAATTAACAATGCAATAAGGTTAATGCAGTTGTAAAGGAAAATCAAGCCAAGGAAGAAGGAAGCCAATAAGCCAACCACGGTAATTGTGCTGAGATATCAACTTGGCTCTGCACAATCTGAGCAGCTAGAATCAAACAGTAGAATATAATTAGCCCTCTTTATCTCAAATGAAAGGAACAATAACTCTTTTAGAGAAATTGTGTTTACCTTGGCACTAAATTTCATGAAAACAACATGGTGAACTTTCATCTCATAGGTCATTTAAGTACAGCATGTGGAAAGACCTAGGAGCAAGAGGAGACAGGGTTTCTCAGGTACCAGGCCTTGGATCAGGGCCTTAGCCATGAAGGGATTCATATCCAAGTTAAGCAGTTTTGCACTATTCCTCAAAAGTACGGGCATTGTGCACAGTGTAATGTCATGGATGGTTATTAATAGACTATTGATTCTGAAATATCATAGATTATGTAGTATGGAGATAAAAAAGAAAAGAGAGCAAGACTCTGAACATCAGAGGCCTGAGGGGCTGCATCTGGAGTAGGGATAATGATGAAAGTGATAGTGTTGCTCCTGCAGAATGTCCATCAACTGTCATTTTTGTGGTAAAAATGAATGGGGATTCGCACCACCTAATTGCTTCTTTTCATGACCTGCAAGAAAATACTGAGCATTCTTTTGAAACAAATATAATATTGTTTTTTTTTTTTTTTGCTAATTTATTGTGGAAAAATTTAACAATGGAATTTCTTTCTCTCTTCAAAAACTTGGTCAGAACTATCCTATGCTTGGATCTTCAATGAATATCCATCATTTGTTGAAGAAGATAGTCGGAGATTTGTGTCACAGGAGACAGGGCACCTCTACATAGCTAAGGTGGAGCCATCTGACGTGGGAAATTACACATGTGTGGTTACGAGTATGGTGACAAGTGCCAGAGTGCTGGGCTCTCCAACTCCTTTGGTGCTGCGTTCTGATGGTATGAACTGTTTTAAAGTTTAACTCTGGGTACAGATGGTGTTGTAACTATATAGGCAAAAGTCAGTGAAAAATGCATTTGGAAGAATTGTCACTTTCTTTCTTCATTACACAAGATGGAGGAGGGGGAGAGGATAAAGGTAGAAATAGAAGGACTAATTTTGGCCAGAACACATCATACACATTGAAACCCAACTCCCAAAACATTTGAAAGTAGGGGAACATGAGGGTGGGTTATGAGGGGTAGTGAGAATGAATATAAACATTATGTATTGTGAACATGTACTAATAAAAAATTTAAAGATGACTCTATAAGCTATAATCTTTACTAGGACCACTTTTATCCAGTTTTCAGGGACCAGTAACAAACAGAAACAAAGACCTGATCCCTTGTTCAAAAAATTGTTAAGAATTTCAAGGCATTGAAATGAGCATTAGAGTACTCACAGAGCATTCTGGCAGTTGTGAGACCCTTAAGAGCCTATAGTCCAGACTGCTTTCTGACACTGCAGTGAAGTCACCAATTTGACTTTTGCCACCATGAGGTTTTTGAAAGCTCTGACAATTTTATTGTAGGCGAAAAAGCATCACCAAGGAAGGAAGAACTAAAGGAAAAAAATAATCTGTTTCCTCAGCACCTTGATAGCTGTATAAGAGGAGTCTGTAAATTACAATGGAAGACAATTCATAAGCCTGAGTCGTTGACCCATTTAACCTAAACTGTGCCTGATACAGCACAATGCCAGGACCACAGAGTATAAAAACACCTTTTCTAGTCAGTTATAATTGAATATGCCCTTTCCCATGTATTAAGTCACTGTTTCTTGACACTAGGGAACCATTTAATAACTTTAGGATTGGTGTTGGTGCTACCAGGGTCCCAATAAATAGATAAAATAAATTCCCTAATGTAACTTTTGTTCCAGGAGAAATTTCAGAAAGTCATAAAACATTGTATGTTTCAGTTTGACTAGAAATGTCCAAACTAAATACAGAATTACAACAGTCTACCACTTTATATAATATGAAAGAGAGAGATTTTAGTAGAAATGCTCCATACCAGATAATTTAGGACTATTCAGAACCAGCAAATCCAAAGCTCTTAAATGCTTTCTATGTACACATTTGATCCATGTTAGCATAGTGAGTAATTTACATCACCAAAAGAGGCTGGTTCAAAATGAAGCACATAGACTGATACGGCAGTGCAGACCTATAATCCCAGCATTTAGGAAGCTTATGCGGGAAGGTTGCTAGTTCAAGACTAACTTTAGGCTACATATCAGGATACTGTCTCAAAGAAAAACAGGTTAAGACAACAGGTGATTCCAAAGGAAATACTAACAGTAGTAACTCTATTGTTGATTGCAGGTGTGATGGGTGAATATGAACCCAAAATAGAAGTTCAATTTCCAGAAACTCTTCCAGCAGCTAAAGGTGCAACAGTGAAACTGGAATGTTTTGCCCTTGGAAAGTAAGTTTTCTCACACTCAACTTGTTGTGCCCTAACATTAGATTGCCCAAAGAGCTCAGGGAGATTTTTGGCATACTTTCTTCATTTGGTTTCGAGAATGTTCTCATCGTACATATACGGTGCAGTCTGGAGAAAGACAGTTTGGAGGAATCACTTCCCCGAATAATTTCATAGAGTCAACTGGTGTCATTTTTCTCTTTTCCTTTTCATTTGTATGATGGTATGAAGTGCTTTTCCCCCTATAAATCATGAATCGACTCAATCAAATGAACAGCACATTTTATTGAAATAGCAATTTAAAGATTTAAATGAGCTAAAATTTCAAGTTAAAGATTTAATCTTTGCCTCACATTTATGTAATTGGCACCTTGATATATCTTATTTGAAACAGCTTGGTGCCTTTTCTCTGTCTCTACACTTTGTTGAGGCTCAGATGTTTTCAAAGAACAGCAAACAATGTGACAATTTACCTTTTAGCCCTGTACCCCAGATTAATTGGAGAAGAAGTGATGGAACACCATTTCCTGCCAAAGTCAAGTTGAGGAAGTTCAATGGTGTGCTTGAGATCCCTGCCTTCCAGCAGGAGGATGCAGGGTCCTATGAATGTATTGCGGAGAACTCCCGGGGAAAGAATGTAGCCAGAGGGCGACTCACTTACTATGGTAAGCATGCCCGTGAGCAAATGGAATCTGTACTTTACGCTCCCCTCTTAAATACTAGTTCTTTGAGGGAAAGATTATGGCAGAATTTCAATTATTTAACTTCTTGCTTTCTCACTTTGTGCAGTGAGTATAAACCTTTACCTTTAGAGGGAGGAATTAAACAGAAATAAAAATCTGGAATAAAGTTTGAGACACATTCTTTTTGCTTTTGAAAATGATTTATATGATAATGAAATATTTTATACTTTTTTCCTGAGAATAAGCTTTTACATGCTTGTACACATTAGAGATCTATTCTATGTACTCTCTTTTCTAGGAAAGATAGTTTTATAACACTGGTACCTTTACTAAGTAGGAAAACAGTCCCTACAGGTAGATGCTGCAATTCTGTATTAGTCAAACCAAATACACACAGGACTGGGTTGAATTATTCAGTATTATTCTTTCCCTTCCAATAATGTATCTGTACTGTGTTTGCTGCTTTTAACTTGTAATCACATTTATTTGATGTACTGCTCAATTTGTAAAACAAAAAATAATTCTTTTGACTTCATTTGAGTCTGTTTGTAGAAGAATTACATATTTTTTCTTTCCCATTTGTTTTCAAATACTTTTTATTTAAAAATAAACCACTAGATTTTGATGAAAACATAATTTAGAAAGTATACATACCTGATTTTACAAAGTGTGCCTATAAACTATATGAAAATATAAGCACAATGAATATGTATTTGCAATTTAATCATTGGAAACATTAGAAAACTAGTGGGAATTCACCAGTTTTGTGAAAGGCAAATTACATTATAATGTACTTATTTTAGAAACTGCAGATTGGTATAGTTTGTAATACAAACTCCTATAGCACACCAAAATGTTGCAGGGAGGAACATATTTACAAAGACAATTACGGAAACCATAGGTCCTATTGTGAAGCCCCTTGAAGGTGTGTGGTTGGTCTGAAAGTACATTATCTCTGTCTAGATTAATTCTTGTGGTGTTAATGTGAGTCTTTAGGTTCTGTTAAAGCAAAATGCAGCTGAGGATCACTATTAGGCCTTTGTATAATCTTTTTATAACCTCCTGGCTTGTGATATAATTAATTTAGCATACGGGGAAGGGTCTCAGGGGGGAAGTGCCCACAAAGTCAGGGTCTGTAACTTGGTGGGGAGATGTGGAAAAGTCAGTATTGATAGAGAAGCACTGAGCACTGAATTCATATCCTTACAACTTGAAGACCCAACAAAGCAAGTAGAGTTCCCTCAGCCCCTAGATTAGTCCTTTCTGAAGCAGGTAATTTTGTACAATCTGAGCAGCGAGTCAAATAAATGTGACTGTATTCTTAGTTGAAGCATGAAATCATGAACAAAAAGGTAAGTGAGTTTCTGTTGGAAACAATAACCAGAGAATAGTTCTTGGTGGATGCCCCGGCTGGAGGGAGTTCTGGAAGTGGAGTTGCCACCACACTTGTTTTTTTGGGGGATTAGGTACATGAGCAGAGCACAGGAGAGATTGATAGGGTGAATTCAAAGGAAACTGGTTATTTTGCATTTCTAATGCTCAGTCCTGGGACAGGAGAAATTGTCAACTGTTTTAGCATACTTTGCATTAAGAACCTTCTTTCCAAGAAGGAAGCCCTTCTCCTTCATTGCTATACTAACTTTCTATCATTGTTTCCTGTGCTTTCATTGTACATTTTTAAGTTTAGATGCATGACTTGAAGTATCTGTGTATGTGTGCTATTTTCTTCTTATCTGGCCAACTCTGTTTTGGGCTGTCCTTACTGACAGGCTAAATAAACTCTCTGTTATTCTGTTACATCCCATTATATTTCTTTCTAAGTATCCACTACCTGATCACTCCTAGAGTAAGAACACATAGTGTATTCCAGCTTTCTTAATGTTTCAGTAGAATGGTTGTAGTTCAATGAAACACACCTGCATAAATAATAAAAAAGGGTATGAGAAATCTTAAGTTGACCTTCAAGTACCTTATCATCAGTCCATGACTTTTTATTTTTTGCTTCTGCTCTTCTTTGTAACCTTTCCTTTTTCTCCATGTTACTTTGTACTACATAAAATGACTGCCAGCAATTACTAGCACTTCAAGTGTTACTCATTCTTCTTTTATTTATTTATTTATTCTTATTGAAATCTTTATTGGTACATTACATATACACATCATGATTGCACTCCACAATGGGAATTTGTACCAGTATAAGACACAACTTAATTCTCATTTTTTTCCATAGCCCTACCCACCCTACCATCCCCCATATACATAAAATTTGTCTCCTTACTTTTTTGTTATAATCTCATTATTTTCCCCCTTCGCCCTATTTCACTTTGCATATTTTCTATTCACAATATATAACATACAATTCTAGAACCCATTTACATCGTTATTTTCTCATACCAGAGAAAAGATGTGATATTTACCTATCTGTGACCTATTTATTTCACTTATGAGGATATCCTCAAATTATGTCCATTTAAGTATAAATGATTCAAACTTATCATTTTTTATGGCACAGTAATACTTCATTCTGTAGAAGGAGCACAGCTTTTTTATCTAGTTTCCAGTTGATGGACATTAGGGTTGTTTCCAAGATGTAGCAATCACAAACTGAGTTGCTATAAACATGGGTGCACATATGTCACTGTGATACAAATCTTTTAATTCTTTTGTGTATATATCTAGCACAGTCATTATTCTTTTATCCAAAACAACTACCATTCCTCTATTAAAATCATTTTGGCTATATGCTCAACCATATACTAGTTTCTAGAAAGGAGAAATTGGATTAGATAATTTAAAAACTTACCATTGCAACAGATATACAATCAGGCTTCCCTAGAATTTATAATTTCAGATGATGTAAGATATGATAACAGAATGAAAAACTGGAATTATTGGAAGAATAAAGATGAGAGGAGGGCC
This sequence comes from Petromus typicus, assembly GCA_004026965.1. Lineage (NCBI taxonomy): Eukaryota > Metazoa > Chordata > Mammalia > Rodentia > Petromuridae > Petromus > Petromus typicus. The sequence continues at coordinate 149,194 of PVIR01000465.1, forward strand.
AAGGATTTAGCTCATTGATTCCAGAACCTTCCTTGCATGTGCAAGGTCCCGAGTTTGATCCCTGGTACCAAGGAAAAAAGGAAAGGAAATTAATGCATAACAGAAAATCAGCTGCTTCTACTATATTTAGTAAAGGAGGTAAACTTTTGGTTGAGCCAATTTTGTAAATATGATTTGCAACTGAGAAATAAATTAGATATTAATGACATAAAGAGTTTCCTTCCCTTACTGTATAAATTCTGCTCCAGCCTACTATATTCAATATATTCCATATATTTTTTCTGATTATCTGCTCTAATAGTCCATGTAAAAATGGTTCAAGAGAATATGTGGATCTTCTATGATGGATGAAGAAGGAAATCATGATTCATGTTGCAGTTTTAATGTTAGGTTTGGCTTAGTCAAGCAAAATGTCCTCCTAATTGGTAAAGAAGAGATTAGTATGGGCAACTCATAGAAATTTTTACCAGAAGCTCCTATCTCTGTCAGAGTCTCATATGTAAATGCATTTCAACTTTCATTTCATTTCAGGCTAATCATACCTAAAGGAGAATGTATGTTTTAATATAAAGTAGCAGGATTCATTTAGGACTGGACTACAGTTTGTACTGGTCTAGTAGTTTTCAGTAAAAAACAAAACAAAACAAAGAACAAAGAAGGAAAGACAGATCTTTACATTTTCAGTGAAAGCTAAATAGCTATACTTTCAATTTCATTTTAAAAAAAGCAATTATAGGAGGTAGAAATGGAAAGACAGATCTTCCCGTGGTTGCAATTAAATAGAAATAGATAAACTGTTTCTCCATATGGAGGATGCAAATGTTAATCCCGCAGTACACATCACAAGCATAATGCAATGTGAAATCGGTAAGACATCACACCTCCCAGTTTTGGATCTAAAACACAAGCTGGGATTTGGCTGAATACACCGTATATATTGAGTGGCTTTTATTGGAAGTAGAATGTTGTTTTTATCTGCAAAGATAATTTTTTAAATACCTTGTAAAACATAAGTGAAAATGATTAATCTACTAGATCCAGCTGATTTGCATACATAATTTGAAGTTGCACCAGTTATTTCTTTTGCTGTTAAAAAAATCGTATGATTCAAATTAAACCAATTTATCCATGTTTGGCTGCTTTCATTTTATTTCACTGAGGTTTGTAAGATGCTCACTGGTTTGTCTTTAATTAAGAGTTATTTTTGACTTGAAGGAAATATCTTTTTCCTTAGCTTTAGAAGTTTCTGTCCTATGGATATTAATATTTAGTTCTTAAGAGTAGTATTTACTGTCACTCAGTTATTAAGTTGTCATCAATTCTGGCCTCATGATTTAGAGCTACTTGGAAAAAACCAGTTTTGTACCTGCTTTGCTACCTATTCATAGATATCTGAGGAGTATCACACAGTGCTCAGAATTTTGAAGGGAAGAAAGCGTAGTGAGTTTTGCTTAGTGTGTGACAGATTGCAATATCCACTTGCAAGTCTGGAGATGTTTCAGAGTCCACCTAATAAATACTGAACTAAATATAATTCTAGCTTCTCTGCTAACTTTAATCTATTACTTTCAATCTTATATTTCTTTATTACTTGGATGGAGTATTTATTTTATATATATTATAAAATAATCCAACATATATATTGGATTGTTTGAATTTCTTTTTTCCCGTTGTAGCAAAGCCTCATTGGGTTCAATTCATAAAAGATATGGAAATTGCAGTGGAGGACAGTCTTTACTGGGAATGCCGAGCTAGTGGGAAGCCCAAGCCCTCCTACCGATGGTTGAAAAATGGAGAAGCCCTAGTGTTAGAGGTAAGGTAGTCTGCTGGGTCAGTTTCCTCTCTACCTTCTTCATGTTAAGTAAATACTTTCTTTTATTCCTAGTACCAGAGTATACAATTGAGTTTTTACAATTTTATTTTTATCTAAGGAGTGCTAAGAGATAATAACATAAAAATACGGTACCCTGTCTGCCAGTAAGATTTTTCAGCATTGCATTACAGTGAATAAAGGTGGTTTTGGAAAGTTAGTTACAAAATAATACACTGTTTCTTGGTATTAAAAACAGAAAAGGTTGTACGTTAATCAAATATAGAAGGTAATTTCCTTTTCCTGTTTGATAACTTAGTATGGCCTCTCGAGAATAAATATATATATTGCTTGGTTACCTTGGTACATGAATAGTTATTTTCTCAATCATTTGCCCTCTCAAGCCAGGTAATTCTGGCTCTTTTTGTGTGAGTGTACTAAGTCAATAATGTTCTTTAAATTTATATACAGAACCATTCATACTTTCTGAAAACCCTTCTAAATATGTATGTTCAGAAAACCTTTTTTAATGCACTGAATTTATAAAGTGTTCAACTTGCATGATTTTATAAAATGTGTGTTGAAGAAACCTCTAGTTGATGAGATGGAAATCCATAATTTCTTTTTTAAATTGGAAATTCTAACCATACATAAAAATTAAATGACTACCATAGTTTACCTGCTGCTTCGATACTTGTCTTGTTTACATACTTTGGGGCTGAGTGATGCTTATTCATACTTCCAATGAGTCTTTCAACATTCAAAGAAACAAAAGTTAAATTTCAGGTCGGATTGCTGAGCACTCAGAGGAAAGCACAGAAGTTTTGTGTCTTATTGAAGTGGGACTCAGTTGTATTTCTTTATCTTCTAAAATGTTGATATGCAAGGCATTTTTATTATTGTCTAGGAGAGAATACAGATAGAAAACGGTGCTCTTACAATATCAAACCTAAGTGTGACCGATTCTGGCATGTTCCAGTGCATAGCAGAAAACAAACACGGTCTCATCTACTCCAGTGCTGAACTCAAGGTTGTTGGTAAGACTGATTTTCTCTGTTCACATCTTAATTTGTTTTGTAATTCTCCCATTATGGCCAGAAGCCTACATATTTACTTTTCATGTTAGATTCCTCTATCTAGTAGCATCTGTAGTGTTACATGATTATTCAGCATTTCTAGTCAAGACACACAACGTAATTATTTCTAAGGAAGAGCATCAACTATGTCCAGAATTGAAGTATGAACACTGAAATAGTTCAGCAGAAGGAGGAAAGTTCACCTAACATGTTATATCCTTGTCCAGGGCCAATGTTATGGTATAAGATTTGCTTCTGAAAAGAATAAGTGGTTTTGGTGTTTTCTGACCCATGAAAGCAAATACCAATATTTGAATCTAGAATGTTTGATTCAAAAGGAGGCACTTTTGTCTTTGTTGACCTTGTTAGAAGCATCAAATTTTGGTCATGTTGAAGCTTTCATTAATCCTCATTACTTAAAATTATGAATTATTTTCCTTGAAACTAGGTATAGGGGAAGAAAAATATTCTATCATGTTCAGAGCAGTTGTCTTGAGGAACACCTAAGTTGCAAAACATTGAAAATTCAGCCAGAATGTCCTAGGTCACATAGAATGAAAAATGAAGGGTGAAAGAGAGATAAAAGGTGTTGGGGGAAGAAATTCATTAGTCCTTGTAATTAAAATGTAAAACATGGATTTCAGCATTACTTGAGCCAGGCAGGGTTTAAATAGCACTTTATCAGATTCTGTATGATGTTTTCCAAGACATGTAGTTTGTTACTACAGTTATGCTGGAGAAAATGGCTTTCTTGATTGCTCGAATAGAATTCACTGTCCTGCATGTCATTGATTGCATGAAACTTGCTTTGGATCTTTACCAGTTTCTTACCCAATCCATACAGAAAGTTGTAAGTCCCTGCTGGGCTTTATCTCAGGGGCCCTTCGTTAAAAACCTTCACCTGACTCCCCTAGGGAATATATTTGGAAATGCCTGAGTTTTTTCTTTTGTTTTTGGTCGTGGCTAGGCAATCAGGGAGGAAGGGTCTCCTGTGTAATTTTAGGGTTTTGTAAGTGGAAGTCAAAGAAGCTGCCAGACTTTCTAAAATGCAAATACAACCTCTCCCAGTGAATGATTACCCAGCCCAAAATGTCAAGAGAAGTTGAGAGTACCTAGTTTAATCGAAAACAGATGTTTTGTCCCTAGTATCTGAAGGTTAGGAATGGATCATCTGTACCAAGAACGATGCCTGTGAAATAAGTATCAGCAGTGAAAATCTGGATCCTGTTATTTATGACAGAGAATTAGGATGAGTATTATAACAAAAAGGAAAGTGGGTTTGCTCACAAATTTTAAGTCAAAATGCACTGTACTCTTGTGGTGAGCCTGAGGAGCCATAGATTTTTCATCTTTTAAGTTGTTGGACTCCTTCTCAATGTATTACCTGAGGTTATGTGAAGGAAAAAGTATGGATTATGTTTTTAAAAGACTTTATTCAAATATGAATAGGTTTGTGTTTTAGAAAGTTATTCTCTTTAGGGTCTAAATTTGTAAGGCAAACAACTTTTTAATAGTGTCTTTTCCATAAAAATAAAACATGTTGTTTTTGCTATAAAATGCCAATTTATCAAAACAATATATTGTAATTACTGAGATTTTTCATAAGACAACACTAGATATATGAGGGAATATATTGAGTTCTTAACTTTTATCCACATGTATAATAAAGCAGTGTTTTTCTTATTAGTGTATTATTTCATTCAAATGATACATTATTATGGACCTTGAACATTTAGTGATTATTCAGAATTGGCATCTCATACACTCTTAGAAGACATAATGTTTTCTGCATGTTATAATATTTAATGCACTATTAGAACATTTTATGTAATATCCACATTATATTTCCCTTCCCTAAATGGGAAGTTAAATTTGACCATGTGAAAATTTTATAATACACTTAAATACATTTGTTTTAATGAGAATATGTCTTATATTAAGCCCTCTCTCTATGACCTCTTGCTGACATCTGCCAAGCCATAGGCTCCATTCCCCGTGCTGTAGCCAAGATAGTGGCAGAGAGATAAACTACTGCCCAGACTTCATGGAACAAACTTTTTTAACCATTCTCTACTAATGATTTTCTCTAGTAATATACTCATTTGTGACCTATTTTATGCCTTCTCAGTAAATTTTGAAAATTCTTGAATAAAGTAACTGACTCCAGACTTAGAACTTATTCCAAACTCTGTACTAAGAAGCATTTTTCTGGTCCTGAAGTCCATTTGTGCTATACAGTAGATCGAGCACCAGCACATGGCATATCAAACCTAATTTTAAAATGGTTTTATAGTCTATCTGTCATGTTTACAGGAAGGTGAAAACAATCTAACCACCATTACACTCATGATCTCAAGTTCATTCTCTTTTCTCTTTGTTTCCTTTTCAGCCTCTGCTCCTGATTTTTCAAGGAACCCAATGAAAAAATTAGTTCAGGTCCAGGTGGGCAGCCTGGTGAACCTGGACTGCAAACCCAGAGCTTCCCCCAGAGCGCTGTCTTCCTGGAAGAAAGGAGATGCAGTGGTACAGGAGCATGAAAGGTATTCCATCCACCAGACAGTGAGGGTTTACTTTCTTTTTACCTTCAAAGGGTCAAAGTAGGCTTTCCATAGGAAATGCCACACAATAGTGTTTCAGTAGATGTGAGGTATGTAAGAATTGAGACAGTAGTATCTTTGTTCTCTAGTATTCTTATACCAGAGACCCCTGCAGGGAATCCTGATTTGCTCAGTGCTGTAAGGCAGAGTAAGAAGAAAGGCTTGGACACAGAAGCAAAGGAAGCAGGGAACTGGGATGGTCAAAGCTGAGCAAGGAAAGACCCTGAAATAGTCAGAACCACTGATATTTATTGATTACACAATTGATTGTTAAACTGGGTGAGAGAGCTACATGTGATTGCTAGAGATAAGTTACTCACACAGGCAAGGTTTGTAAAGGAGGAATTGATTTGAATCAGTCTTGTGTTAGGAACAGAGTAGACCAGAAATAGGTTGTGGTTGATGATGAACCTGTTTTTTCATTTAAGGATTCAAGTCTGGGAACGGGATTTGGGTAAGAGTCACTCTGACTTTTGGTGTTATGTTCTCATGTGGAGCCTCACATCTTCAGAGACCATTTCTCTGGCTCTGCTGAGGCCTTGTGCAGTGTTAGAACATAGTGTATGAGCTACCGCAGTGCTCCTGGTAGTCATTTAGGCTTTGGCTGACTCACTTCTAATCAAGCCAGTTGTGGGGTTCATTCTTTACAGCCCCCAATGCCTATTCCCTGCTACTTAGGGCATAATCAGCAGGATGGTCCAGCATTCCATTAGGACAGTAGTCAGTCTTTGAAGCTTAGCAGTAGGGATGTGCCTTCTTAACTTCTACACGCAGGGAATTCCTTCTTATAGCATGTATTTCCCTCCCCGTCCTCTGGTGAGATTCAACCAGGACAATAAAAGGAATGCCATCCCCAGGTGCTAGGCAGCATCCTAGGATAAAGAAGAGATGATAATAAGATGAGAGCAGTGCAGAGCAATCTTAAAATTGCTGTTATCCTACACTGAAATTATTTAGCACTACTAGTATTTAATATAAGCAAAACTTGCCCTGAAGTTTGATTGTCTTCACACTGAAATGAAGAAGAAGAATGGAGCTTAGTTAAAAGCACGGATTCTGGAGCTGCACTACCAGGGTTCAGATTTTCGCTCTACCTTTTACAGCTCAGTGATGTGCCTCATTTTTCTATGCCTCATTGCTTTATTTGATAATGGATATGGTGATAATAGTTTCCATCTCATGTCGAGATGATTACATGGATAAAATATATAAATATTCATAAAGCACTTAAATCAGTATCCGATAAAATACGCATATGCACTAGCTATTATTAGTGTTCATTAAATACTTTCATTTTGCCAGATGTTATACTCAGAGCTTGTGATGGCACAGTAATAGCCCCCAAGACCAAGTTCTTCCCCTGGACACCTGTGACTCTTACATTAAGCAGCAGAGATGATTAAAGTTGAGCATGGACTTAACATTGCTAATTCATGACACAGTGACTTGTGAGAATGTACGAGGGATCCTCACTTGCACCCTTCAGAGAGAAAGATGAAGGCAGAAGGACTGGCCAGGGAAGTGTGATAATAAAGGACACTGCAGGAGGGATGTGAGGTGTGAGGGGGACCCTGGTGTCTCTTGCTGCCTTTGAAGATTGTGGAAGGGGCACATTTGTGAAGCAAGGACCTCCTGAATCCCATAACCTTAAGGAACTGAATTTTGCCAGTAGCCTAAGTGAGCCCGTAGGAATTAGAACCTCAGGAAGGGAGCAGCTCTACCAGTGCCTTGACTGGAGCCCGGGGAGACCTGGACTGCACTTAGCATCTCCAGAACTATAAAAAGACAAATTCAAGAGGGGTGGTCAAAAGACACAGGGAATGTTAAAATTGAAAAATTATTATAGTAAAAGACACACTTGTCATTAATCCACCTTATAATACACTTTCTCACTTCAAACATAGCTACCTGTAGCTGTTGTCACTTTCTGAAGCAGATCTGACATTCTCTTTCACAAATATCTTTACAAAGTATGATCAAAAGTACAGTGAATCCCACTGCCAGATGCCATCCAACAGAAAAGAAGGGTCAGAAAAACATTAGTTTATGTCCTCATACTCCTTACTCATGCTTGCTGACACTGAAAGACTTCTGGATTTGCCCCAAAGTCAAAATGGCAATGATAGGTAAACATTTCAAATGGATCAGCACATTAAAGCAGCCAGCAAAAAAGATGCTCGCAACGAAGACTTCCAGAATTGCTTCAGGAAGTGGCAAGATTGTTGAGCTAAGTGTGTATAAAGTAAGGGGAATATTTTGAGAAGAAATAATGGCAAGGTGTCTTTGAGTTTTATGCATTTTTATAGGGAAGAGATATGGGTATAGAGGAATATAAGAGAAATGAGGGAAGGGAAGAAGAAATAAGAATCAAGATTTTATATATATATTATACTATATAGTTATGTGTGTATTTGTTTATACCAATATCCCAGGATGAATAGATTCACTATACTTCATAAATACATACCAATACAATTTTTTAAATGTTCCATGTATTTTTCTTTTCTTTTTTTTTAAAGCAGGGTCTTCCATTTTTAGTTCAGGCTAGCCCTGAGCTCAGCCTTGAATTCACAACAATCCTTCTGCCTCTGCCTCCCAAGTGCTGGGATTACAGGCCTGAGCTACCAGGCTTGCACTGTGATATGTGGTTCTGATTGCTGGTGGACATGAGTCACTATACCTGATATTGTTGTATGTGGTTACTGGGGATCGAACTCTGGCTCTTTCACTTGCAAGGCAGGTGCAAGAACCACTGAGCTAAATGCCCAGCCTGTTCTCTGTATTTTTCTATCACCTTATATATTTAGGTTCGTTTTTCTAAGTCTGTGATACTTTATTACAGCAGAAATGGGAAAGTTAATACCAAGCTCTACATAAATTATTCTCAGTAAACTTCTTTGTAGCTAGGGATAAACCAAACTTTGGAGATATCATGTAATTTTGCCTCAAGTCACAGATTCAGCCCTGGAGCCAGGTTTGCTCTGCTCTAGAGCAGAGCCAGTCAGGTCTTCCGGTGGCCTTTGTTCCATATAGGAACCCACATGAATTGCAGTAATTGCAACCACTGAATCATGAGCCTCAGTTATTTCTTTTGGAAACGAGAGGGAAACAAGCTATAATAGCTTAGGCCACCTTATGTGGATTTGCTTTTTTAACTTTCACAAAGTCATACTACAAATGACCAGGTGGAATTGCTTTTAGATTATAAGGCCAATGATACCTTCTATAAGATGATTGTGATAACACAACCTACAGATTCTTCCTCATTGAAGGGAAACTCCTTTCTTTATTTTTAATTTTTAAAAAAAACTTTATTGGTACATTACATATATGCATTATGATTGCACTCCATAATGGGAATTTGTACCACTATAAAACACAACTTAATTCTCATTTTTTCCTGTAGCCCTACCCACACTACCGCCCCACCATATACATAAAATTTGTTTCCTTACTTGTTGTTATAATCTCATTGTTTTTCCCCCTTCACCTTATTTTACATTGAGCATTTTTCTATTTCACAATATATAACATACAATTCTAGGACTCATTTATATCTTTATTTTCTCATACCAGAGAAAAGATGCGATATGTACCTATCTGTGCCCTATTTATTTGACTTATGAGGATATCCTCAAGGTATGTCCATTTAAGTAGAAATGATTCAAACTTATCATTTTTTATGGCACAATAATACTCATTCTGTAGAAGAGCCACAGCTTTTTTATCCTGTCTCCAGTTGATGGACACTTGGGTTGTTTCCAAGATGTAGCAATCACAAATTGGGCTGCTATAAACATGGGTGCACATATGTCACTGTGATACAAATCTTTTAATTCTTTTGTGTATATACCTAGCAGGGCAATGGCCAAATCAAATGGGACCTCCAATCCTAGCTTTTCGAGGAATCTCCAAACTTATCTCCACAGGGCTTGTAGGAGTCTACAGTCCCACCAACAGTAGAGAAGGGTTCCTTCTTCTCTGCAGCCTCACCAACATTTGCTGTTGGCTGAATCTGAAATGGCAGCCATTCTATGTGGGGTGAGATGAAATCTCAGTGTTGTTTTCATCTGCATCTCTCGAATGACTAATGATATTGAGCATTTCTTCATATGCTTCTTAGCTGCTCTTACCTCTTCCTCTGAAAAATATCTGATCATTTCAGATGCCCATTTTTGAATTGGGTCTTTAAATTTGGGTGGGCTGATTTTTTGAGCTCTTTATATATTCTAGATAGTAGCGCTTTATCTGAGGAACAGCTAGTAAAGATTTTTTCCAACATTTTTGGTTGCCTTTTTGCTCTGTTGGTGGTTTCCTTTGCTGTGCAGAAGCTTTTTTAAAGAAAGAGGTCCCATTTGTTGATTTCTTTAGCCAATTCCTGTGCTATAGAGGTTTTGTTCAACAAGTCTTTCCCTAAGCTAGTGTCTTTAAGAGTTTTACCTGACCTGTTTTGTAACAGGTTTAGAGTGTCTGTTTTAATATTTAGGTCTTTTATTCACTTTGATTTTAGCTTGGTACATGGTAAAAGAGTTAGATCTAATTTTAGTCTTTGGCAAGTTAAAGCCCAGTTTTTCCAGCACCATTTGTTAAAGAGGCTATCTTTCCTCCATTGAGGATTTTTGGCTCCTTTGTCAAAGATGAGGTGACTCAGTGTATCTGGAGTAGTTTCTGGATCTTCTAGTCTACTGCATTGATCCTCAGGTCTGTTACTTTGCCAGTACCATGCAGTTTTTATTATGGTGGGTTTATAATATAGTTTCAGGTTCAGAATTCTTATACCCCCCCCCCCCATGTCCCTGTTGCTTAGAATTGCTTTGGCTCTTCTAGGTCTTTTGTGGTTCCAGATGAAAGTTTGAATTTTTTGCTCTAGATCTGTGAAATATGCTATTGTGATTTCAATGGGGATTGTGTTGAATCTGTATAGTATTTTGGGAGCATAGCCATTTTGATGATATTGGTTCTTCCTACCCAGGAGCAAGGTATGTCTTTCCATTTTTTAATATCTTCTTCTGTCTCCTTTCTCAGAGTGCTATAGTTTTGAGAGCAGAGGTCTTTCACCTGCTTTGTTAGATTGATTCTTAGATATTTTGGTTTTTGGGGTGCTATTGTGAAAGGGACTGACTTCCCAATTTATATCTCAGTGGGTCTACTGTTTGTATATATGAAGGCTATTGATTTTTGAACGTTGACCTTGTAACCAGCTAAGTGGCTAAAATTGGCGATTAGGTCCAGCAGTTTTTTAATTGAGTTTTTAGGATCCTGTAGATAAAGTATCATTTCATCAGCAAATAATGATAATTTGACTTCTTCTTTTCCAATCTTTATTGCTTTTATTTCTTTCTCTTGCCTAATTGCTATGGCTAATATTTCCAGAACTATAATGAACAGAAGTGGTGAGAGAGGACACCCTTGTCTTGTTCCTGATCTTAGTGTGAAAGGTTTCAATTTTTGACCATTTAGTATGATACTGGCTGATGGTTTCTCGTAGATAGCTTTTATTAGTTTGAGATACAGACCATCTATTTTGATCTTCTGTAGGGTTTTGAACATAAATGGGTGTTGTATTTTGTCAAATGCTTTTTCTGCATCAGTTGAGATGACCATATGATTTTTGTCCTTAAGCCTGTTAATATAGTGTATAACATTGATTGATTTACGAATGTTGAACCATCCTTGCATCTCTGGGATAAATCCAACTTGGTCAGGGTGTATAATCTTTTTGATAATTCTCTGTATTCTGTTTGACAGGATCTTATTGAGGATTTTTGCATCGATGTTCATTAGGGATATTGGCCTATAGTTCTCTTTTTTGGTTGGGTCTCTCTCTGCTTTTGGAATCAGGGTAATGGTTGCTTCCAGGAATGAGTTTGGGAGTACTTTTTTCTTTCCATTTCATTGAAGAGTTTCAAAAGTAGAGGCACTAACTCTTCTTTAAAAGTTTTATAGAATTCAGCAGTAAAACTGTCAGATCCAGGGCTTTTCTTTGTTGGCAAGTTTTTAATTACATTTTCAATTTCTCAGATTGTTATTGGTGTATTTAACATTTCTATATCTTCTTTATTCAGCTTTGGGAGTTCATATGTGTCTAGAAATCTATCCATTTCTTCTACATTTTCCATTTTATTAAAGTATAAATTTTCAAAGTAGGTGTTTATTGTCCTCTGGACTTCCTCTGGGTTGGTAGTAGTTTCTCTATTCTCATTTCTACTAGCATAGATATGAGCCTTTTCCTTCCTTTGTTTAATGAAGTTGGCTAAGAGTCTATCGATTTTGTTTATTCTCTCAAAGAACCAACTTTTGGATTCATTGATTTTTTTGAACCATTCTCTTGGTTTCTATTGCATTTATTTCTGTCCTAATCCTTATAATTTTTTGCCTGTTGTGAGCTTTGGGTTTGTTTTGCTCCTCTCTTTCTAGTTGCTTGAGGATCAGCATTAAATTGTTTATTTGATCTTGCTCTGTTTTCTGGATATAGGCTTTCACTGCTATGAATTTTCCTTGTAGAACTGCTTTCATTATGTCTCATAAATTCTATATGTTGTACTGAGGTTATCATTTAGTTGTAAGAACTGCTCAATTTCTTCTGTTACCCATTGGTTGGTCAGCAGAGTGTTGTTCAGTTTCCATGTGTTTGTGAAGCTACTGGACTTTCCTTTGCTATTCAGCTCCAATTTCAGGGTACTATGGTCTGACAGGATACAAGGGATAACTTCAATCCCTTTATATTTGCTTAAACCTGTTCTATGAACGACCAAATGGTCTATTTTGGAAAATGGTCCATTAGCAGCTGAGAAGAATGTAAATTCTGACTTTGTGGGGTGAAATACTCTGTAGGCTTCTATTAAGTCCATTTGCTGAAGAGTCTGGTTGAGCTCAAGGATTTCCTTATTGACTTTTTGTCCAGTCGATCTGTCTCTTTGTGACAGTGGGGTATTGAGGTCCCCTACTATTATTGTATTGTAGTTTATCTGGTTTTTCAAGTCGGTTAATGTTTGTTTTATATAATTATATTAGAATTTGGAGCATAGATATTTAAGATTGTGATTTCTGTCTCTTGGATCTTTCCCTGGACTAAAAGATAGTGTCCATCTTTATCTCTCTTTATCAGTTTTGGCTTGAAGTCTATTCTGTCTGCAAATAAAATTGCCACTCCTGCCTTCTTGCTGTTTCCTGTCGCATGGAGTATTGTTTTCCATCCTTTTACTTTCAGTCCATGGTTTCTTTTCTGAATTAGGTGTGTTTCTTGCATGCAACAGATTGTAGGATCTTGCTTTTTGAACCACTCTGCCAGTCTGTATCTCTTAATTGGCACGTTGAGTCCATTGATATTAATGGTTATGACTGATATAGGTAAATTTAGTGCTGCCATGTTTTCCTGTTCTTGGCTGTGTTATTGTAATTCTGCCCTTTTCCCATCAGTTTCTTGTTTGGTCCCATGGGTTGACTCAGTTAGGTCTCATGGATTTGTAACTTTCCTTATTTTTCTCCAAGGTATTCTTTAAAATGTTTTGGAGCACAGGTTTTGTATTTGTGAAGTTTTTCAGGTGTTCTTTGTCATGGAAGTATCTTATTTCTCCATCAATTTTGAAGGATAGTTTTGCAGAATACATCAGTCTGGGTTGGAAGTTGTTTTCCTTTAGGGCTTGGAAGACTTCACTCCAGGCTCTTCTTGCATTGAGTGTTTGAGTTGAGAAGTCCGCTGTGATCCTGACAGGCTTCTGTTGGAATGTAACTGTTTTCTTTTCTCTGGCTGCTTTCAGTATTTCATTCTTTTTTTGGATATCTGGGACTTTTGTGATTATATGCCTAGGTGTAGATTTTTTTCATGTCATGCGCATGTGGCGTTCTGTATGCTTCATATATTTGTATGTCCAAGTCTTTACCTTTTTCTATGAAGTTTTCTGCCATTATCTGTGTGAATAGCTTTTTGATGTCTTTAGCATTGTCTCCTGCTTCCTCAGTGACTCCAGTCAATCTTATGTTATTCTTCTTTGAATCATCTAGGAGCTGTTGGACTGACTTTTCATTATCGCTTGCTTTTTTCTACAGATTATGCCTTTCCAGTTCATTGGTTGAGATCCTGTCTTCTAGGTCTGAAATTCGGTCTTCTCCCAAATTCATTCTATTGCACAAACTTTCATTTTCTTTCTTGATTTCCTGGGCTTCTGCTTGTGGGTGTTTAAAAGGTTCCATTTCTTTTGCTATCTTGAATTCTATCTACTCAATGATTTCCTTTTTAGCTTTATTAATCATCGTACTGACAGTGTCCAATATCTCTGCTTTCATCTCAGAGATCAGTTCTGATTTCCATTTTACTAGATCTGCTTTGGTTACCATTTCCGTGGACCCTGGAGACTGTCCTTCAAACTTCTCTATTTCCCTTCCCCCTGTGTTACCTTGAGGTGAGGATCTTTGTATCTGAGACTTTGAGTGTTTCCTCATCTCTGAGTTTTTGTCATTGTTGTTGTTTTTGGCTTTGTACTTGCTCTATTTTCTGGCGATGTTTTTAGCAAGTCTCTTGCAAAAAGTCTCCTAATAGTTAGGAACCTTAAAATATCAGTGTTTCCTGGATTGTTCTTTACAGTCTGTATTGGGACCTAAAGCAAAACCCCTAGTTCTGGCACACCATATGAGGCACTCAATCAATACAGTCAGAACACCTTCTCTCATCTGCTTTAGAGGCAGGAAGGCTCTGGCTCCTGCACTGCTTCAATCACGCTGCCTGAGTTTCCAGTGGGCCTGCCTGCTCACCAATACAGAGTCTCTAGACTCACTTGTGCAGTCGGCCTGGAGGCCAGTTGGCTGTAGGTCTTGTGCAGCTGCAATGGTACTGGCTGATGTTCCAACAAGCCCACCTACTCACCAATACAAGGTCACTGGATGTGCTTCTGCAGTTGACATGGAGAAAGTCAGACTCTGGCCTGCTAAACTCAGTCCTTGGGCGCTCTTCCGGCATGGGCCTGGAGGTCAGCAAGCTCCAACCCTGGTGCAGATTCAGGAAAGTCCTTTCTTAAAATGTTAGACACCAGGAGGACAAGACAAAACTCTGAGCAGAGCAGTTAAACACTGTCCAGCTAAATGTGTGGCCCCAGAGAATAGGTTTCTAGGGCAGAAGGTTTTAAACAAGTACAGATTTGTGATGCAAACTGTTTACTTTTGACTGTAATGGAAGGTGTCTTCCTATACACCTACTGATTTTTTTGTGTGTACATCTTAAATTGTCTTATTTGCATACATAATAATAAATGAGGATTGCTATTAGAGGGTTTCAGTGCTTTGCATGAGAATAACCTCAGTTTTCCTCATGAATTACAAATAGTAGCCCGAAGAATTTAATGTAAGAAGAGGAAAAGAAAATTAAGAGATTTAGCTTAAGCTATACAAAAAGAGGTTTACTCCACATAGAGTGATGATGAAGGAAAAGGACTATAAATTCCAGAATCTAAACAGGTATTTCTAACCTGGCTAGTTAGTTCTTTGGTTTTGTTAGCCATTCTTGTATTGTGTCTTGACCTTTGTCCTGTCCTCTACTAGATACGAATATGTCTATCCCTAACCTATTTGCCTTAAAATAAGCATTTAGCATAGTGCCATATACTTGTAGATATACTGATCAGTACAAATAAGGTTATTTTAAAAATTGAAAGGTCAGAGCTGATAAGGTGAAGCTGTCTTTGGATGTGGTTTGGTTATGTTGTGGCTGGGTGGGTCTTTCCAAAGGTGGACATTTGAGCTCACCTGTGTCCTTTAGGGAGCAGACGTCTGCAGTCCAGCTGCCCTGACAACTTCACCTCATCAACAAGACAACTGTGTGACCCTTGCCACCCAGTGACACCTTAGACCATGGCAGCGAGGAAGGCAGACAGAAGGATCCACATACTGTTTGTCCTTGTGACCTTTTCCACGATTCCTTACTCATTCTAAACCAATTCTCTGGCTACATGTAACAGTGAGAGCACCGGAGAAGTGTGTTTTTCTCTTTTGTCTCATTTTTCCCTCCTCTGGATAGAAGTGTACCCAAATTAAAAAGAAAAACTGGAGTCTAATCTAGAATAGAGGGGGAAATGATTGCCATCAGCAGTATCTCATGGTAGTAAGAGCTACTTCTCAGCCCCCTTGAGACCTATGGATCATCCTGGACCTTGACTTTCTCTCCTTTGGATACTAAGGAAGCTTGTAGATAGAAGATGAAGTTCAAAGGCAGAAGCATGTTCACACAGAGTCTGTAGTCCCCCAGTGTTTCCCAGGATTGTGGTTTGGATTTTTTTATCTCTTTGGGCAGCAAAAGCAGTGATGATTCAGTCTTGATGCTCAGGGAGAAGCCTGCTAGGAACGATTTTGAAAGAAGCTGTGGAGTGGAATCTTCTTCAAGTTTATGGGAAATCAGAGTTGGCTGCGGGCATCACTTGGCCCTTAGAGCCCTGAGTCTTTCCTCCTTGACCAGGTTGGCAGAATCCACCCAAAATAAGGAAAGATATTATATGGTAGATTTATTGTTGTTGTTTAGTTGTAGAGTGCTGCAGATTTAGAAATTGAAACTTAAATCTCATTTTAGGAAAAAATATTTATTATTGCATCTGGGAAGAAAAAGCAATGTAGAAATTTGATGGGGTGTTTATGGCAAGATTTGAAATTCATTTCATGTTTTAGTTAGCTAGTTTGAAGATCTTTTGTTTTGTTTTGGTAAAGTTCATTTGTCAGGGAACAAGAAGTGGCATAAATAGGAAAGCTTTGTCTAGGATAGGGCAGGGGCTTTGTAGCAAATATGTTATGATTAAGCAAATATTATATATAGTATCATTCAAATCTTAAATCAAGCCCTAAAAATCCCAGAATCAAGTTATTTTAAGGAATTGTACAAACTAATAATTGTAATTACTATATAAATCATATACTATGTTTGAATAATTATAATCTATCTGTTTTGTAAGATTTTAATAGCACAATAATAACTTTAGAATTGTAAATCAGCCATGGTAATTGGATCTAAATCAGTGAGACACCTAAATTACTGAAGTATTTCGAAAAAGTCAGAGTTGTTGCTTTCCAGCATGAAGAACATTTTAAGTTAAGGTTGTAAATGGATTACTGCCCAACAGTGGTCTTAGAAAAGCTGCTCTGAATAGATAACAGGGCTTATGGTAGAAATAGTGATTTCTGAGCACTTGGAATTAAGTTCTCATGCATTCAATGGAAAATATTTTGAGTAACTGCTCTGTGCCAAGCACTCAGTGCTTGCTTTTAATCAACGAAGCCCATTTGGTTGTTTGGAGCATTTTCAAAATATATAGATAAGACAGATAACTCAGAGTAGTTCCAGCAAAACTCTTCGGCAAGGTCCAGTGCTCAGAGAAGTCACGAGTGGAGGTGGCTGTCCATTCAGGGATCTGACTGTGCTTCCCTGAGAATGAATAATGATAGGAGAACTTGCAACATGACCAGAGGTTGCAGGTGAAGAATACTTCCGGCAAAAGAGAGTGTAAGGCGTGGCATGGGCACTGCAGTCTGCTCCAGCTGCAAAGTATCTTAGACTGCATAATTTATAAATGATAGAAATTTACCCCTCACAGTTCTGGGTCTAGCAGGTATTAAGTTCAGAGTGCTAGTGGATTCTTTGTCCTGTAGGCATTCACTCTTTGCCCCATGGTCACGCTTTGTTGCTATATTATGTGGAAGAAGAGACAAAAAAAAGTCCTTCCCATATCTTTTATTTCTCAGAGTGGAATAAATGTGACTTAATCTCTTCTTCAGAGACTCTACCTTTTAATACCACCACTGTAGTTTTTACTGTCAACAGCATTTCTGGAGCTGGCAATCAGGTCATTGCAGTGTTTGAGTTACTGAATGTTCAGAGCACTTCCCGCATGATGTGCTGCAGGAACAGCAGAGTCCGGCTGTGAAGGTGAGCCAAGATCTCATTAGCAGTGACTTTATAAACCTAACTAGTTTGGGCTTCATTTCATGGGCAATGGGAAACAATGGAGTAAACCAGAACACTAAAGTCAAATGAACAGTGTTACAAGATCTTTCAAAGAGAGAGGTGAGGCGGATAGATTAGAGAAGGTGGAGGCAAAATGGGAGAGTCCTAGTTAGCAGTGATCCACCAGTCTCAATTAAGGGAATCATGTAGTCAGAGGTAAGGAATGGGCAGTGGAAAGGGAAAGAAGCTTCAGAAGCTTGAGAACTCCGATTAGATGTGTGTGGCCGACTAGATGTGTGATTTGAAGAGAATACAGGCATCAGGGATGAGCCCTAGATTTCCAGGTCAGGCATCAGGAATCCTGGTAGACCCACTTACTATGACAGGGAACCTCACAGAAAGGATAGGTTAGGAACAAATATGCTGAGTTTAATTCAGGATAGATTGAGTTTGAAGGATAGATTGAGTTTCTAATGAAAAGGTACACACACAAACACACACACACACTTATTTACACACACTTGGAGAGATTATCTATATGAATTTGGAACATAAGAGAAAGGCCTAAGATGCAGATAGAATTTCAGGCATAACAGTCCCAGCCACAGTAGATGGTTTGTGGTGTGGGCACAAGTATTCTGAGAAAGCACGTATCATTAAATAGTAAAGGGGCATCTTACCCCAGAAATTCAGGCATTCAAATTGTTAGTAGAGATATTTTTTTTTAGTATATGCAGTTAAGTTTCTAGTTCTCAAAGTATTTTAAATTTCAAAATTACTAGCATCCCATACTGAATAAAGATTTTTTTGATTTGTTTGTTTTGTATTTGCACCATCCATTATCAGATGAAGTTGTTGTGTTATTGTGGGTTTTTTTTCCCCTGTTGAGAAAGTTTTCTGAATAAACAAAAGTACTTTCCTTTTGTGCATTTAGAAGTATTTACAAGGCATTAATATTTTAATGTTGTTCTATTCATTTATTCATTAAATCCATGTGTTTTCAAAAAAAACAAACTGAAATTGGATCTTTTGTCTCCTTTAAGCAAAGTACAATTGAAAAAGACCCTTGAGAATATGAACAGACATGTTTGTGAGAAGGAATGGCCAGTTGGTGTATTTTAGAGAATGTGTAGCTTTTTTCTATCACTTAGTGGTACTTGAAACACATTAGCTAATTATTTTAAAAAATGAGAACTCTCATTTGAACGTTATTGCTTATAATAGTAAATATTTTATTGCAATAGCCTCAGTTCAAAAAAGTCAAAGAATGGCCCATTACTTCTAATTAAACACATTAAAATTGCTTCCAACGTTCTGTGCAGCATTTAATACCATAGAAATTTAAGTGCTTTCTAAAGAAAGAAATGGTAAAGATTTCTTTCCTAAATATAAATAGTCATAATCCAGATAGAGTTTTTAAAATATATTGGGCCATTCCTAATGCATTTTGCATATAGTTAGGAGCTTTAAAGTGCAGTGAGCATTATGTGATCCCATTTATGTGACAGTCCTGGAAAATGAAGAGCTTTAAGGGCAGAAATCAGCCCTTAGAGCCAGCACTGCTCAGTGGAGGCTGAGATTGGGGGAAACTACAGGAAGCTTCTGGGGAGAGGAAACTGTCCTAACTCTTGATTGTGGCAGTAGTTACGTGAATGTGTTCATTTGTTGGATGTCACAAATTATATGCCAGCACTGGGGACTTATACGATATACGATATTGTATACCACAGGTTAGTCTAAATAAAATTTGGATGCATTTCTACATTCATTTCATTCAGTGTCCTTGAGTGGCTGCATTTAGGAGTTTACACGCTCAAGAAATGCCCCCAACCTTGTGATTTCCTTTTGTGCTTGTGAAACATATGAGCAGAATCTGAATATTTGGCAGTAGCCAGGATAACAGTGGCTGGGACCTTTTTTGAAGGGAATACCTGGTATCAAACTTAGGACCTCACACTTGCCAGGCAGGCATTGTGCCACTGAGCTGCATCCCTGGCCCAAGACTCAGGTTTGTTTCTTTATTTCAGTTGTTTTAATGGCAAAGCTCATATAAGATCACAAAGATGAGAACACTTGACTTTAGTTCTTTCTCTGACAGAGGACCATCCCTCTGACTTCAGGGAAGTGGAGATTGGAGGCAGAACATTGTTTTCAGGAGTGAGAGTGGAAAAGTACCACCTCCCTCCCTGCTGGGTTTCCCAGTGACACCTGGTACCAGAAGAGGAAAGGGGCTGTTTTTCAAAAAACTCCCACACCCTAGGGGAAGGTTACACTGAGGAGTTGAGCATCCAGATAGTCAAATGAAGAGTCACAACTTAAGAGTTTTAACGTGGCTCAAAGAAGGCATCAAAATCATGTGTTCTTCACATACAACGTTAGCTATGCCTTCATGCCTCCATAGCTTCCATGTCAACAAAAGACAGTTCAGGTCTCTGCATCATTATTTCCATGAATTATTTATGCCTACTTGGCGTGCAATATACTAATTACTATTCACATTATATACTCTGTATCAGATGAAGTTACATATAAATTTTATTTGCTTTTTCTTAGTGTGTGGAAAAGTCAATATTGAAATCTGAAAGATGTAGATTAAATCTCAGGTCTGCTACTTACCTAATGGTGTGGTGTCACAAGCTATATACTCCCCAAGTCTTGGGTTCCTTGTAGAATGAGGACAGAAATCCATTTGTAGGGTTAGTCACGTGGTTGAATGGCATTTGCTTAGAACAAGATCTTGGTTAGAGGTGGACTAATAAAATGCCTTTCCCGACAAGCAGAGAAACACTTGGTTTTCTTTGAAGACATAATTTATCAATCGCCCTTCCACCCAATTTCTCTCACATTCCTGGCCACCTTGCTCTTTATCCCAGTGGGTGCCAGTTTCGAAGCTAAAATAAAATAATAGAAGTCCTAGTACTCAGGATGCTGAGGCAGGAGGGGCACCATAAGTTCCAGGCCAGCCTTGACTACACAGTAAATTCAAAGGCAGCCTAAAATACAGTAAGACTTGTTTTACACACACACACACGCACACATACACACACACACACACACACACACACACACACACAAGTACTATAGTTGCTCTTACAACCTTGGAAAAAGGTATCCAGTGTTATTGATATAATTTTCAGTATTATTTCCATTTTTCATGGAGTTTCTCAGACAGCTAAAGACTAACAAGAATTAACCAAAAAGAAGGGAAAGTACAGACCTATTTTTAGACCAGTAAGTTTATTTAAACCTTCTTAAATAAATAAATTTCCCAAAAATATTATTTTAAAGAAGTTGATAAGAAATTTACTCTAAAATTGTGTAAACTAAGTTGCATATGGCCATATGTTCCTTAAGTTCATATTTCAAATTCTGTTTTTAAGGATTATATAAATTAGAGACACTTAAAGAAATGCTTTGCTAGTGTACTGACTTGGGCAAGAGACTGCTGAGTAATGAATCTGAATTGCAGATTATTGGAAGTTACTTCAAACCATTTTGTTGTTAGAACTGAGTAAATAGAACCACAGGCACACATAACTTATCTGTTTTATTTCTTGGGTGCATGCCACATCTTTTTGTACATACAGTGTTTCTCACTCAAGCCCCCTAAATTCCACATGTACTTGCCCACACTCCATCTATGCTTTGACCTTCTTCTCATTTAAAATTCAAAGAAAAAGTATATCAGTGCAGTTGCAGAAAACTGCCCTATCATTACTTAGTCCTTTTGCATTTCTTTCCACTTGATATAAGACAGGAAGAAACAGGAGTGTTTTTTGATCTGAAAACGATGTTAAATAGTATCATGATAAAGAACAAGAGTGCACAGCCATTGTCTTTGTAATAATTTTATAAAAGAAAGGAGAAAGAAACAGAACTCTCCTTGCTCTTCATTTATGCCCTTACAGTTTCTTCTGGCTGAAATCTGTTTCCATCTTGACCTGGAAATCCACAACTTCCTTCCCAAGATCTAGGCTCACACATGCCGTGGGCTGCCTTCCTGAAGCTCAGTGAGCAGGGCTGTGTTCTCTCCTGATTTATTCTTGACCTTTCTTTATGTTGAAGGTGTAATGTAGCACCATGTAGGTTTTGCAGAAGGCATGCCATGCGGGTCCTCACAGGGCCATCACTCATTTATTGTTGTTTACTCAGTCATTTGAGCTTTTCAAGTACCAAGAATGACACTATCTGATTAAAAGTTAACTCTGGTTGCAGAAGGGAGAGTGGGTTGAAGAAAGAAAGGGAGTATAAATCAGAAAAGGGTAAATTATTGTCAAACCAAGAATAATTGGAGACTTGATGTATGATAAAGAAGTAAAAATGGAGAGGAGGATACTGGGTGTTGTGGACACAGAACTAGATGTATATATCCTTCAGACGTAAGTTTCCATACATAGTTAACACATTTTATGGCTAGCTTGACCCTATCTGGATCCCCTTTGGCGATTAGATTATGAGTCTCTGATGCATAGGGTCTAGTTCTTACTCATATTTGTAATTTCCAAAACATGGAGAGCATTGTAAGTATTCAATAAATCTTGAAGTGAATTTCACTCTTTCTTGGACAGCTTCTCATTTCTTAAAAATACCTATAATCCTTGTCTTTATTTATTGCATCTATTTCTTAGAAACATAAAATTGATTTTTCAATAGAATTCCACTTGAGAGCTCCTGTTTAAAATAAGGAGAGTGCTCTATTTTAATATGTTTTTCTCCACTGAAGCTCCTCACAAAATTGGACCATATATATGGATGGATGGGTGGATGGATGGATGGACAGATGGATGTCTGGGTGAGATGCTACTGTACTTCTGAAAAAAAGAGAATTAAATAACAAGGTGTTGGTGATGATTGTTGCCCCCCATATTCTAATTTATGGAGAGAAGTATTCATGCTGTCCATCTGTTTATTCACGTTCCTATGAGTTAAATTTCTGCAGTAAATTTTGTACTGCCTAGCAAACTGAAAAAAGTCATTTTAGCGTTTGACCTTTTTTCTACTTCATGATTTATTTGCATGTTTTAAAATCTATCAGAATTCATATTTCATTGCTAGAGCAGTTACTGTGAGAAAATGTAGTATCTGACTCTTTGTGAATATGAAATTCTGAAAAAATTGATAATTGAGGTAAAATATATAAAACTATATCCTCTTTTGGAGAAAAATGAGATTGTTTTCTAACCTTGTACATCTAAATACTAAACAAATCAGTACTTTTAACTTTAGCATAAAGATTTTTTAGGGGGCTGAGGATTTAGCTCAGTGGTTCCAGCATTTGCTTGGCAGAGTTCTGAGTTCGATCCCTGGGAACCACACACCACAATGCTGGGTGTGGTGATTCACATCTGTAATCTCAGTACTAGGGAGGCAGAGGCAGGAGGACTGCAGAGTTCAAAGCCAGCCAGGGCTATTTAGTGAGTTCAGGGCCAGCCTGAACTACAAAGTGAGGCCCTGTCTCAAATTAAAAAAAAAAAAAAAAGTTTTTTTAGGGACCTTGTTTTCTCGAATCTTTATTCAGTTAACTGGGAAAGTCATAATCATTTACAGTTTGATATAAATCCTATATTTATCTACTTTAGATCCTTAAAAAGCTTGTACTATGTTATTTCCTTAGCCTTATATTAATAGCTTCATCTTCTACTTCATTTTTATATAATATCTCTTCCAGAAAATCTTTAAGATAGTTTATAGAAGTACACAGAAAATGAACATTGACATGAAAAAATTGGAGAGAAGTATGTTAGAGTTCCAGTTTCCTAGGATATGTTACACTAAGAAATACATCTTCTTCCTAGGGAATCTTTATGTTTATTACAAAGTATGGTGTACAGAACAAGTTTAAATAATATTTGCACATTTAACATCTCAAGTTTATTCTAGCAGGTAACCACAAGTCCATTCTCTAGTTAAGGTTCAAGATTTTGGTTCAAGGTTTTGTACCAGCAAATGAGAATAATACACTAATTAACAATCTGTATCCATAAGATGTAGTAAAATCACCTCATAAGGACAAATCCAACTACTCCAGGGCCCAGAAATGTGTGTACATGTGTCCAAGCGCAGTGGGGCTCTCAGGAAGAAAATGCCGAGTAGTGTAACACTGATGACAGTCAGCATCCCTGAAATACTGTACATTCCATTTTGAAGGGTTCTTCTCATGATCCAAAAGTAAGTCAAAATATTAAAAAAGTCTCAGAACTCTTTATCTATGTATGGACTAGCTTCTGTTTAGTTTACTTTCCATAAAGGTTATTTGTTCCACATTCAAGTTTTTAATAAGATTGAAGTCAAACTTATTTCAAGTGTATGCTCAAACTTCCGTACACAAAAGGCGTTAGGATGAACATGAAGAGTCAGATGCAGAAAGAGTCATTTGACCCAGTTGGCTTGTTTCGTCTTGCTAGAAATGCAGTACCTTACCCTCAGTGAGTGTCTGAATAGAAGATGATTTGCTCCCTGCCAGCAACAGGGACAAAAATACTCACATTGTCATTTTTGAGATGTTTCTTAGAATTTTAACACAGTTTTTGGTTGTGTGGACCAGTGCATAATTAAAGACTAATGCACTTGAGTTATGCAACATTAACATCCTATTTTTATGCAGTAAAAATGAATGAATATTAAATTCTGTTAATTTGAAAGTTAATTTTTAAAGGACCGGTTTTCCAGTATACATAGTCAACATAGGAGAAAATCTCTGTAAAGCACTTTCCAAGAAGACTGATACCAAAGCACTGAAGAAAGTGAAGCATATTTCTGTCAGTGGATGAAATAGATTACTAGCAGGTATCCTCAACCTGAGGCCCACTATATCTTAAAAAAAACTGATCTGTCTGAGAGGCGGTTGGTAAAGATTCTTTCCCATATAGTTGGTTGCCTTTTCACGTTGCTGGTGGTTTCTTTTGCTGTGCAGAAACCTCTCAATAGGATGAGATCCCATTTATCAATTTCTTCTACCAGTTCTTGTGCAATGGGGGATTTGTTCATGAAATCTTTCCCAAAACCAATGTCTTCAAGAGTTTTACCTAACCTGTTTTGTAGCAGGTTTAGTGTGTCTGTTTTAATATTTAGGTCTCTAATCCATTTTGATTTTATTTTAGTACACGGTGAAAGAGCTAGGTCTAGCTTTAGTCTTTGGCAGGTTAAAGTCCAGTTTTTCCAGCACCTTTTGTTAAAGAGGCTATCCTTCTTCCACTGAGGGTGTTTGGCTCCTTTGTCAAAAATGAGATAGCTTAGTGTGTCTGGAGTTGTTTCTGGGTCTTCTAATCTACTCCACTGGCCCTCAGGTCTGTTGCTTTGCCAGTACCATGCGGTTTTTATCACAGTGGCTTTGAAGTACAGTTTCAAGTTGGGGATCGTAATACCTCCCATTATGTCCTTGTTGCTTAGAATTGCTTTTGCTATTCTAGGTCTTTTGTGATTCCAGATGAAGTTCTGAATTATTTTTTCTAGATCTGTGAAATATGCCTTTGGAAGTTCGATTGGGATTGCATTGAATCTGTATATTAATTGTGGGAGTATAGCCATTTTGACGATATTGATTCTTCCAACCCAGGAACAAGGGATGTCTTTCCATTTTCTGGTATCTTCTTCTATCTCCTTTCTTAGAGTGTTATAATTTTCACGGTAGAGGTCACAATCTAGAATATATAAAGAGCTCAAAAAAATCAGCTCACCCAAAGTTAATGACCCAATTCAAAAATGGGCATCTGAAATGAACAGATATTTTTCAGAGGAAGAAGTAAGAGCAGCTAAGAAGCATATCAGGAAATGCTCAACATCATTAGTCATTCGAGAGATGCAGATGAAAACAACACTGAGATTTCATCTCACCCCACATAGGATGGCTGCCATTTCAGATTCAGCCAACAGCAAATGTTGGTGAGGCTGTGGAGAAGAAGGAACCCTTCTCCACTGTTGGTGGGAATGTAGACTTGTACAACCCCTATGGAGAACAGTTTGGAAATTCCTCAAAAAGCTAGGATTGGAGGCCCCATTTGACCCAGCCATCGCTCTGCTAGGTATATACACACAAAAATTAAAAGATTCATATCACAGTGACATATGTGCACCTATGTTTATAGTAGCTCAGTTTGTGATTGCTACATCTTGGAAACAACCCAAATGTCCATCAACTGGAAACTGGATAAAAAAGCTGTGGTTCTTCTACAGAATGGAGTATTACTCTGCCATAAAAAATGATAAGTTTGAATCATTTATACTTAAATGGACGTACCTTGAGGACATCCTCATAAGTGAAATAAATAGATCACAGGTGTGTAAATATCGTATCTTTTCTCTGGTATGAGAAAACAAAGCTATAAATGAGTTCTAGAATGTATGTTATATATTGTGAAATAGAAAACACTCAAAGCGTAATGGAGTGAAGGGGGGAAATAATCAGATTATAGCAAAAAGGAAGGAAACAAAGTTTATGTATATGGGGGATGGGGGTGGTAGGGTGGGTAGGGTTATGGGAAAAAATGAGAATTAAGTTGTGTCATATACTGGCACAAATTCTCATTGTTGAATGCAATCATGATGTATATATGTAATGTACCAATAAAGATTTCAATTAAAAAAAACTGATCTGTTCTCAAATGTGTGTGAAAACTGTTACTACATGTGTACAGGCATCTGTCATACAGAGAGGAGCTTCACGTCTTGAAGTGCTTAGAGAGCTTAGTGTCCTGGAAATATGAGAAACATGAGATAGGATTATAAATGAGACACTGAGATATTGATCAATATCTATTAAAGTGATTTGGACTAGAGGGGCAAAACTATCCTGTCTTGCAAGAACACCAAAGTAGGACAAGTGTTTCTTGAACCATACTTATTTATCTTGTTATAAAATTAAGACTTTACTACAGAAAAAATTGTTTTGTGAACCCTTCACATTTGTTGAGAAAATAAATGTTTGTTGAAAATGCTATATATAAAGCATCAGCCCTTGGAAGCTTTATACTTGAATGATTTGGGAATTCTAGCTGCAGATTAATGTAAGACTATTACACAGAATTATTAGCTAAATTAGAACCTGACTTTGGAATGCTTAGGAAACTGGAAAGCTCCTGAAATCTTGGCAGCAGACATGGTGCTGTCTTGTCGGGACCAGTGCTGGAACAAGGAAATTAATCCCATTCATCTTTTTTTGTCACAAATCATGGTTTGAAGAAGGAGAGCATGGTGAGCATAGTGTTTCTCCTTAACCCCAGCTGCTGTGCCCCAGCAGCACTTGGGAAATTGTTTCAAATGCAAATTCCAGGGCCCTACCCGCAACTTGATCTGGCCCTAGATCTTGCAGTGGGTAATTTAAGTCTTCAGAGTGACTGCTCTGCAGTAAAGTTTAAAAACAAGGGCATGGGAAAAAATGAGAATTAAGTTGTGTCTTATACTGGTACAAATTCCCATTATGGAGTGCAATCATGATGTGTATATTTAATGTACCAATAAAGATTAAAAAAAAAAAAAAAACAAGGGCATGTCCTATGGCTACCCATGGCTGGCCAGGATGGGGCACTGATTTGTAGCCCTTACAGGAATGCATGCAGTGGGGGAAAGGAATGCCACAAAGGAAAGTCAGTGGGCAGCAATGACAATTCAGCCTCTTCTACATCCCAAGTTGGTGAAATACCCCTAATGTGTGCAATGTAAGTTTGTAGCCCTTCAGCATTACTGTTGGAAGTGACTTCAGTCCTGGGCTTCTGTTCTCTAACTCGAAGGACTCCTGTTACTCAGGAGTAACATTTGAGTCTTTAACCAGTCGCTCCTCAGAGAAGTGTCTGACTCCTGAGTTTCAGTGGTCCCGGCGTTGTACCTTCGCCCTTTGCTTTTCTGTTTGGCCCCTGTGTAACGTTGCAGGAGCCTCGTGTCCTGTTTGCTCCTCCTTTGCGTTCTCTCCCATGGGCTCTGCCCTGACAGATAGGTCTGCGGCTGCGCACAGGAGTCAGGGAGGTTGACTTTCCCTAATTCTGCAGTGAAATATCAGGAAGTGATTGTTGTCACCTAGGAAGATGTGCGCAAGCTTTATCTGTAATGCAACTAATAGAAATGGCAGTATGATTTTTTTATTTCATTGATTTGAGTCCTACAGCTTTCTCTGAGGCAGAGAAGAATACTGTTCAGTACAAGCCTGTTTGAGATTTAAAGTTTTCTTTTAATTCATAACCCAAAAGACACTTCTTTGTCTCATTTCTTGTGTTATTTTGTCATATACCCACCTATTTATTTTAACAGCAATAATATTGAGTTACTATCATACAAATGAATTTAACTCCAAATATGTATGGTATGTCATGATAATATAGAATGCAGTTAGACTGATTTAATGAAAGTGAAGTAA